>VXBT01005501.1:199002-225628 GCA_013400235.1 Oriolus oriolus | reverse complement strand
CCCCCGCCGGGCCAGCCTGGCGGGGTCGTTCCACCTGGGAATAGCCGCCTCGCCGGGCCGGGCTGACTGGGCCATTCCACCCGGAAATAGCCGCCCCGCCGGGCCGGGCTGGCGGGGCCGTTCCATGCAGGATCTCTCGCTCCCGCCGGGCCGGGCTGGCGGGGCCGTTCCATGCAGGATCTCTCGCTCCCGCCGGGCCGGGCTGGCGGGGCCGTTCCATGCAGGATCTCTCGCTCCCGCCGGGCCGGGCTGACCGGGCCGTTTCCCGCTCCCGCCGGTCTCGGGCTCAGCGCGGCCCCGTGAGCTCGGCGGCAGCGCCCCCTGGCGGCCGCTCGCGGCCGGGCCGGGGGTCCCTCGGGGCTGCCCAGGAGCGCTCCCAGCGCCCCGGGAACGCCGCACTGCTGGAGCTTGTTCAATCAACACGAAAATATTCACCAGTTCACTGCGCGCAACTCCCTAACCCCCACCGAACTATTCGGTCTTTTCTCCCACTCTTTGTCCTTGACAGTAAATACAAAGTTCATGCGTGACTATTTGCATTTCAGCTTTAAAGTATCATCGAAGGCACTTTGGTTTTTTGATAGAAATCAGAAATAAACTCCAGCTGGAGGCAGTGCAGTCATGAGAGATGTCAGAGAAACTGCACCACCAAGATACGTAACCGCCAACAAGTGAGGGCACCGACAGCATTCTTTCACATAAAGGACAAAGTTTTGTTAAACTGCACCTTCCAGGGCACACACAGGAAGGGAAAGAAAAAGAAGAAAAAGATAAACACAGACACAGTACACAGTTATTTTATTGAAATACTTGAAAAGGCCAGCAATGGAAAAATAGGTTTGTCATGAGGAATTTAATGTTTGGTTTACTTGATCATTAAAAAAGCTGTGTCTATAGGTAATTCTAGCCCATTACAGAATGCACTGTGATCCATGCAACTAATATACTACAGTAGAATAGGCACTGTGTACTATTGTAGTTTTCTCTTATACACAGCTTTCAATGGGTATGACTGACAGATGTGAGAAATTAAACTGCAACACCTTCCAAATTATAAACGTTTGTAATATACAAATTTGCTCGTCTGATTCATGACTGTTATAAAACACAACATAGTGAAAAATGAAAAACATGGGTTACACACAGCATATGAAGTTGATCTGGCAGTTTTTGAAGTTTACTTTTTTCCTTTTAAAAGAAAGACCAGACTCTAAACATGTCACTGGTCATGTAAAATACAAAATCATAGGCCAGGACAGCAAAGGTGACTCTTTCCTGAAATACATGATTAGAGGGGCAAATTTCTTCATCAGTTAAAAATATGAATGAAAATCACAAATTTTGCCTGGTACAGCTTATAGTCCAAAAAGATGAAGTCACTTCAGATGAATGTGAAATAAATAAGCAATCCTTGAGGAAGTATGATCCTTGAGTTAAGTCTACTCTACTGAAAATTAATTTCACCTATACACTAGAATGTCACCATGGTGAACATCTAAGAACAGTATTTTGAATAGGTTTTTGGGAAGCAATGTCTTATTTGCTTAAATATGTACACGTTATTTACAACAAATTCCCTTTTGGCCTCACAAGTTAAGCCATTTTAGCTGGCTGTTAAGATGCAATTCCTTTTTTTCCACACATTATGCAATACTGTAGTTAGAGCTATAATTTAAAATAATCTTATGCATGAATTACAAATATTAATAAAGTAACTCTGCATATATAAATATTTCTAGCAGAATTTAAAGCATTCAGAATGTACATAAAAGTGGTTTTTTATTCATTTATTTGGTAGGGCCAGATGTGCTTCTTCTCAGATCATCGCTGCTTTAGTAGTGCTTTGTACATGGCAAAACCCAACACTGCAAACACAGTAGCACCAAAACTTGCTCGGAGCCAGAACGTTGAGCTCTTGAGGTCTGCTTGTGTCACATGCCTGAAATTTAACACACATACAAAACCAGGTTAATTCCATGACAGGAACTCCAGACAACTTGTGCTAAACTACTCTGCTTTTGGAAATTCATCACTACACTTGTCACAGGCAAACAGCTCACAATTCAGCCTTACGAGCACTTTACAGTCATTTTGCTTTTCTTAAAGCTCTGGTTTTGATCTGCAGCCCTGACCACATCCAATCTCCCTGAAGTCAGAGCGCTCACACAGCTGAGGAGAAATGCAGGAGCAGGTCATTACTCATGGATGTGGGGATGTGTCTCCTTTGAGAGTACCAGCAAGCATTCAGGAAAGGAAAACTAAAAAAGGTACAAATAATTGATGACTCATAGTGGGAACAACTCTGTCCAGCAAAATCCTTTTTTCTTCCTTTTTTTCCTAAATGTTGAGTTTAATATTTCTGCTTTTCCGTTAAAAACTTCCCAGTCCTGTTGAATATCTACTTATTCTATGTCCCCAAAAAAGTTTACCGACAAGTAGCAAGTAATATTTTTCCAAAAGCTAGAATCAAACCATTTGTAAATCCCTTTCTTCCCAGCAGTCACAAGAACAGCAACAGAAACAGTCATTCAACACCAAGCTGAAAGCTAAGAGAGAGTGCGAGTGAAACAAGCAGTGACCATGGCACCAACAGAAAGAGACAGTATGGAGTGACTGTATGACAGAAAAGGCCACATCTCACATGACAGTGGAGACAGGCAATGACCCAACTCTCCCAAATATTGCAAGAAGTCTGTGAACATGCTCAGTTAAACACGGCTGGCCACCCTCGACAGCAGTCTCAAGTATGACAGCTTACCAGAAAGCAGGAGCTACCATTTAAAACAAGTTATCATAAATGCCATAATTCAAAGCACAGGAAGTTCCTAAACAATAGTAAAGTTGATTTTTTTGTTTGTTTGCTTTAAAGATAGAAATTAGAATAGAACTTCACTAGCCTACATATTTTAGCCTGTGTTAATCACCATGGGTTACTCAGAGAAGCTGCAGGAGGGTTAAGTAAAGGAGCACAGAGATCCTAAGCACACACAGGAGTTCATAGAGTGAGAACTGCAGAGCTGAAGCTCAAGCTGTTTAATAGAGCAGGAATTGCTAGCTACTTGCTATCAAAACACACAAAACTAGTTTTGGATATGCTTTAGTAGACACTTGCAGGAGCCCTATCAGCCAGATAGTTAACCAGTGTTCTGTCATACCACATGCTGAAGAACATGGCTCTTTGCTGCACACACCGCTGCTCTTTAGTCTAAAAATTCCTCATCTTATTTAAGAATGTCTTGCTGGGTTATGGAACACACCAAATCCAATTCCTGCAAGCATTAGTTTTTCTACAGCTAGTTTTGACAAACTCTCTGCAAACTAGATGTCAAGTGGCTTGCTGAGGGGAAGAAAGGGAAAAGGCAATGGCAAGGTCACCTGGGTTTGGCTGTTGTTACCTGTCTTCAAGCAAACGTGGACCAAGAGATGACTCCATGAAGATGGAATCTTCTACAGAGTGGACGGCGTGCACCTGCTGCATAATCCTGCTCTCCTCGTCTGCTAACAGCATGGCCCCCACCTCAGCTAGGTAGGCTCTTAACCTTTTCACACACATGCACAGTGCAGTTCATTGCATGGCTCAACAACAACAACCCTCTCAAATCACAAAGCCCAGAGAATTTCTGATTTTTAGCCACCTAGCCCCTGATTCTTGTGCAGTTGTTAAAAACTTAGTGCTTGGGGAAAACCAGAAACAAATCAAGTTTGTGCTTTTAATTTAAGGACAAAGAAAACTGCTTAAGAAACTGGATTTCTCTTCCCACTCCACCTCCACAGCCTCAACTGCCATGTGTCCACAGGAACACATATACACACACCATATACACGAGCTGGAGCAGCTGTGCTAAAACACACTGGCATGACTCCAACACATCAGCCCTAAAACTGATGAGATCTCACTACTGTTGAGAACTAAAAGACTGTATTTTATCACTACAGTGGTAGTTTGGGATTACTTCTTAGTAAAAGGCTATAAAATCCTTGTTTTCAGATTAGTAAAAGGCTATAAAATCCTTGTTTTCAGATCTGTAAATTATAAAACTAATCTGTGTATGCAAAATAAATCACCTGAAGGTAACATGATTTTAATAGATTACAAGACAAGATGTGTTGGATGGGTATTTGTTTAACTAAGTCTCCAGTTTAATTTGGTTAATTCAAATGCCCAACTATTTGTACAATTTTAAACCCTATCCCTTTAAATATGCAAATCAATGTTTAAATTGCAAATTAATGCTTTTGCATTGCCTCATAAAGCACTATCTCTCACATCTAGATTTTCTGATTCCTATCTATAATTTGCCTCGTTTTGCACATGTCCATATTTAATGGTATGCAAGAAACTTGCTGAGCACGCTCCATCCTTCTAAAAACAATTAATATGTTCTCAGCCATGATAAAATCCCCTTGTAATGTCTAAAGGGAGACTAAATTGGCTTTGATCCCTTTTCTAAGCCTAACAATAGCAGACTCTTTCATTTAAATAAGGAACTAATTCAAGACAGGGACTTGTCTTACAACCTCAAGGAAATCTACTCTGAATGTCTCAGCCTGAAAATCCGAAGTTGAAAAATGCTTACTGAGATTCAGAACATTATGGATGTCTAACTGCTTTACAACTTTGTAAAACGCCCAGTTTTTCTTCTTTCAATGTTCCTTATGCTGTCATAAAATCCATTTTTACAGCTTTTATCTCTAATATTGTTTAGCTGCCATTAACAGAGCAAAAAAATCTGAGATAATAAAAAGGGATCAGTATTTGTTTCTAGCACAGGTTCTTTGACATGAAGGTGGCTACAATGCACAAAAAGTTTTTTCAATACACACTGAAAAATTCTACCTTTTCAAAAAATAACGTTCAAATTTTATTTCAGTCTAGTTGTGCTTATGAAACTAATTTTCACCAGTGGTGGAAATTATTACTGCCTTGTTAGTAGGAGAGTAACCCTGAATTAGAAAAAGTATTCTCTCCAAGGGTAAAACATCTATATAGATGTGCACTTATGCACACACAGATTAGTAGCCAGGACTCCATAAATGAAGCTGTATTTGAAACTCTTGCTTATTAGTAATAAAAATGACATTTCAAACTTTCCTGACAGGCTGCTGTGTGCACTTAGCCACAGAATTGGTTCCACAAATATATGGAAGTCTGGAAATTTTGCCATTGGCACAAAATTCAGATTTTAATGCACATTTTGGGGAAAAAAGGGCATATTTTTATTCAACCTACCCTTAATAGTGAGTCAACTATCTTGTCCCTTTTTGAGTAAAATCTTTGAAATCTGAATAGTCTTTTTTTCAAGAGACTTTAACAACTCACAAGAAGTTTGTCACATGCACTTACCAACAGGTTAACTGAGCATGCCTGCCATGGGTACACACAGAAAACTGCAGAGTTATGGGCTGATGCTGACACGTTTCCCTAGGTCAGCACTAGAATAATTCCCAGGTCTGGGAAGGTTTATCCCTAAATACAGAAGTTCAAAACCACTCCTATAGTAACTTCTAAAGCATTTAAAAAGCATAGTGGTGAGGCCAACAGGCTGCTCGCATGGCTACTCACACCAGAACTCTAAGAAAGTTCATGCAGCAGCAGCAGCCTGCTCTGACAAAGGTTCTGACCATTAAATATAAGCAACTGAATTC
Source organism: Oriolus oriolus (assembly GCA_013400235.1). NCBI lineage: Eukaryota > Metazoa > Chordata > Aves > Passeriformes > Corvidae > Oriolus > Oriolus oriolus. The sequence goes on along the minus strand of VXBT01005501.1, from coordinate 219,982 downwards.
CAAAAGCATCATGTAACCTGCACGAGCTGCTGCAGCTTCCCTTCAGGCACATATTTTCCTAGGATGCAAACTAAGTCTAGCAGTTAGAATTTTCCCCCATGCATTAGTCATCTAAAATGTGTAAAGCTCCAAATGCATCTTATTATTCATAAAACCTAAAAATGCCAATGTAAAATGCCAAATGAATACACTCAATTTAGAAAGAAATCAGGGGACACAGCTTTGCAAACTTCTATGCAGTTTGGGATACTGAACAGCTTAGAGAAGAAGGAAAATAAATTAGCAATTTCTAATGCCCTAATGTAACGAGGGATGTCATTTAGCAATGTCCTAATTTGGAGGACACTTAAGTGTGAAGATTGATTTCTGCAATTAGATTTAATGGCAATACACAAGTTTTGAAAAGTACACTGCACATCCTGGATTATACTCTTAGAACTTTCCCATTATTACAGGAAAATACAATAATAATGTGTTGTCTTAACTTTAATTTCACAGAAGGAAGGTTCTCACAGAAAGCAAAACCTTACTAACAGGTCCTGAAAAAACCAGGTTTCATATGGAAGTAGAATTTCACTTCAATTCCACAATGTTTTAAAAACTTAAGAAGAAAAACATCCTCTGAGAAGTCTCCTTGCTGAACAACAGAATTCTCATGCATTAGGATCATCTTATTTTGAATGAACTTAGCTGACAGAAAAATGCCACTAACTGTACAAGCAAAAGGCAACATGGATGTTTTGAAACCAAGGAAAACAAAAGCCAAAAATCCAAACTCATCACTAAAGAAAGGGTTAGCATGACAAAAGCAGAAATCCTGCTTTTGGTAAAACAATGTAGCAAAAGGAGATTAGGTGCAAGCCAGACAAATACAAGTGAACGCCTAAAGGAAAGAACAAACTAAAACTATAAAAATACTACAGGACATTAGCAAGTCTCATACATGCATGTCCAATGCTTTGAATGCTGTGCCTCCTTCCTCAAAAAACCAGTGAAGTGTGACCCTGGGTAGTTCAAACCAACACAGCAATCTCCAAGCTCAACTTGCCTTTCTGACAGCCTGCAACCCTCAGGGGAGCCTCTGAAGTTTGTCCACAGAAGAGAAACTGAGGGGGGGCATGAACAGGTTTCTCAGTTGCACAGAGGCAGTGTTCTTCCTTTAATTACTATGGTGGGAATATTCAAATGTGATTTTATATCATGCCTTGGTAACAGTGTTTAGGGCTTACTTATCAACAGATAGCACTGGAAGGGTCCAGTGTGAAAAATTTCAATTTACTCGAAAAGCTTCCACAGCCTAAAGAAATAGGAGGGGATCACGAGAATAAAGTACTCTCGACAAACCTCCTTCCTTCATCAGTTATCTAACTTTTGCCCAACTGTCTGACCTAATGGTAAGCACTTGTGAAGACAAAATAAGAGAAGTTATAGAAACTAACTGAATCGGGAAGTCCTTCTTGATCCAAATGCTTTCTCTAACCTAATCACACATCATTAGATGTATGATTTTTATACAAGGAATCCATCTCTACCCTCCTACGCCTACAACTGGGAGCTATTCCCTCGTTTACAGGTATCCCAGCTCTACCATTTGTGCAGTTATGCAGCAGCTCATGTGCTGAATGGTAAATAACCTGCAGCAAGGTGTTTGGTTAGGGAGTTGGTGAGATGAGGTGAGCATGCTGGAAGCCTGCAACAAACCCTAGTGACTGAGAGACAAAGGGATTCTAGCAAATAATTCCTCTTTCTGGAGGGAAGCGTCTATGAGGAATTCTCTTTACCCTGCATTACAGACTTTTTAGGCACAGTGGATTTCTATGTTTGTTCCACACTCCCTAGTGATAAGGTGTGGAATGACAGCATCCCAAACCTCATTAAAAGATTTCAGTACCATGAGACCCTGACAGTATTTCAGAGGAATGGAGTTCAATGTCTAATGCAGGACTCAAAAAAACCAATACAAGAGAGAAACAAGCCACAACAGCAAATGGAGCAACCCAAAACCATTCCAAAAAATGAAGATGTGTTAGAGGTGATTTCAGCCTCAATAATGAAGAGCTGGGATTTTCTAGTAGTGACTGTTCAATGAAGTTTTAGAGTGACAATATGCAAAGAGATTGCTGTTTCAAAGGATTTCTGCTGTAGAAGTGATGCAGCATGAAGAGCTTCACTCATTCAGTCTTTTCCTAAGCTAATGAGTTTTTCACCCTTCCTTGAATTCTCACTCTGTGGTTAACACTTGTATCTTGGTATTTCACAAGGAAAATGCTCAGTCCTGTTGGTGGGCGTATCAGCAAACCTCCTAAATTTGTGTAACTTGCATTTAAAGGAGACAGACACTCTTACATGGAGCAGCTAAATCTGAAACCTGTAACAAGTAGTAACATACATGGACCAGCAGCATGTCAGGATATTCCAACCATGACCTTCAAATAAACACATTTACCATCTAAGCCTCCAAGAAGGCTGTGGATGATGGAACCACTGCACTGCAACAGTCGTTTGGTTTGAACTCCCATTTGCTGGGGTGTGATGACAAGTGCTGAGGTGTTAGTAAATCCAGTGTGTCAAAAACCGCCTGCAGTACACACAGAACAAGCTAGAGCACTGTTTTCAATGCTGAAAACCAGTTCTCTCTCTTTACTAATTGTTCTTCCAAAAGTGTCTGGAAATGCAAATATTTAAGCATTTACCACTTCTTACAAGTTGCATTTCATTCAGAGAGGAACTGGATGTTAAAAGATCTGCATTATTTTTTTTAACACAAAATGCTCACTCTTTGTGTAAACCAAGCATAACACACACACACACAAAAATTCTATGAACTCCCAAATATCAAATTAGCAATTATAAACATGTAATAGGTTACATGATGCTGCTGTAAGCCAAGCTGTGCCTTTATGAAAGTACCTCTGTAACTGGTATCTCAAAGGCACTACCTCTAATCAATACTAAACAAACCTGTAATGTCTCAAGGGAGAAACATTACACAGATTTACAGACACTACTTAATGTCTATTAGCAGTTCCCTAAAAACATAGTCCTAATTCCTCCACAGTATTTCTGCAATCACAAAGAGCCTGAATCAACAACCAAATCTGTAACGTTTCAGAAAAATGACTGAACTAAGCTCAAAAGAACCTTCAAGTTAAACCAAGTTTGATAATTCTATGACAATTATTAAAGTATCGGCCTATATAGTAGATATGGAGTGAATAATCTGCAGTATATAAGGTTACCAACTGCTTTTTGAAAGACACCCTTTATTTTAAAAGCACACCTGGTACCTAGTAAATAAAGTTAAGGACCTGTTAAGAACTGCAGTGAAGAGTTTGTTCTTTACAGATTGCAGCAAGTCTGAGTTGAGGAAGTTCTGACAGATGCAAAATGTACACCTGTTGCAGGCGCACATACAGCGTAACCGGGCATGGCTGCGAAAACACACAGAAGGACAGGAGTTGAAATCTTGCTCATCAAATCAGGTGCACATTAGGACTGTGCCACAACCAAGAGAGAGATTTAGGAATAAAAGGTACATTTGAATGAGTAAGGAGAGGAGAAAAAAAATACACTGGGGAAGAAAGGGTACAACTACAGCTGTGCAGAATTTAAAGGTTAGAAATTTTACGTCTTTTGGCATTACCACCATATACAGATCTTAACAGCAAAGCACAAACATGAATGAAAATGTTTGTTGAATTTATACAAGTTCCCATAAAAGGGAAGCATTTAAAGGCTTCTGAGTATGTCTGCACAGCAATAGATAACACCCCTTTTTCAAAGGAAAGGAAGCCACATTTTCTACCACTTCAAATGCACTCTTTACAGGGTGAGCGTTGCCTCTATCTTTCCCACCCTACCAAAGAGACATGCTTGAAAACTAAGGGAGAAGCAGGAATATTGATATGACAGACATTTGGTCAGTGCTACAGTTTAGTGGTTTCCCAGTATTCCAGTGCTACGAAATGAACACAAGAGAAAAAAAACCCAAAACAAAACCAAAACTAAAGCTTTACAGATGTAATTCAGTAAATTCAGTTTCAAATAATTAAAAATACCCTATTATTTTGGGTGAAAGTGACATTAGTTCTATTTATTTTAAAGCAAATGTCAGCTGTCATACTAGACTCCATCTGCTGTAATATTTATGTAGTTCATCACCATATTAAAAGCTTCACCCACCAAAAAAAGAGATGCAAAGTGAGTTTAGCAACAGTGAGATGTGTAGGGAAGGAGAATCTGAGCTTAACTATACTGCACGTCAAGTCCAAAGGTGTTTATACAAAAATTCTATTAAAATTATAAGATTTATTAGATGAATGAACTGAAGCACATAGTAATAAACACCCTGAAAACAAAAAGTACTTTACGCAGTGCATTCGGGGAACTGCTGTGCACTAAGGTGCCATTGCTTGTAATCAGCTGTCAAGTTGAGCTATCAACAACGATTACAGTACAACTCACTCATGAATATCTCAAAAACAAGATATGAAAACTGATACACTTTTTGTATCCCCGATAAGGGCCAAACAGAACCTTACTAGTTGGAATTTGCATCTTGAGCTGGATGAACTAGGGTTCTTATTCTATTCTTTAAAAAACACCTTAGCAACAATAGCTGAGACTGATTTCTGCGTTGGATATATACCAAGTTTCTCAATTTGAAATAATTTAAAGATTCTACTCATGTCATTCATGTCTCTCTGTTGCTAAAGCTCGGTGAGGCAGTTCCATCCTGTGGCTAACAATGGCATGCAGTGAGTGGTGCTGTGTGACCATGCACATGGAAAACAGAACAGCTCCGGTACTTACGGATACATTGCCATAGTTGTCAGCTTAACAAAGATATCCTTACTCGGCACATCAGCAGTATTACAAGTAAAGGCTTGGGGTGGAGGCATTTTGTGTTTTTTGCAGAATTCAGCAGGAGAAATACTATATTCCTGTCTAACTTCATGCAAGTCGGACTTGGCAGCTACCACTAAACATGGTATTCTGCTGTCCATGAAGTGTTGCTGCAAATTTAAAGGAAAAAAAAGTGAAAGAAACAGCATATGACACATTCAACCTGGAACAGGCTGTATTGAACTGGTCGCAGCAGCATTAAGATATATTCTTGGAACTGAAGTCAGGCATTTCTAGAAGCAGAGTAGTTTACATAGAAAAGTAGGTGTTTGCTTTGTATGAGTAACAGAACTGCATCACAGCTAAAGCATCACGATATATAACCAGCATTTAGAAATAAAATGTCTTTTAAGCACTGGAACCAGTGTATAGGTCAGGTAACTGACACTGAGTATTTAGTCAGTGAGAAGAAATATAAATGTAAAGGTTTGTAAATATACACTCTACAAACCTTAAAAATCCTGGCACAGTACTCAAAGGATTTAGGATTAGTGACATCATATACCAGGCAGACAGCATCGCATATGGTCTCAGAATCAGTTAAAAAGTCTGAGTCACTGACATCATGTAGCTGGAAAAAAAGATGGTTGCAGAAGAAGAAAAGCTTGTCATTATGCAGTTAAAGGAATTTAAAACTTGTCTCATAATTTTTATGGCTCATTTTTATGTATCCTTCAAATTAATGGACTGACAATAGGCAGAATTAATGAAAAAGAATAGTAGGAATTTACCATGCAGCCAGCATATGTGAGCTGTTAACATCACATCTGCAGGCAATCACCACCTCAGCATAAAAAGTGGTATTTATTTTAAAACAAAGGCTTAGACACCCACAGAAATAGGCATTCATCCTACAGAGAAAAACCAGAGCAGAGGACTAGATCTCAGAAAACAAAGACAGAGATCATATTATCATAAAGGAAAACTAGAATGGAACAAACCTTAAAGAACTGATTTCTCCCACTGAATACTAATTTTAGCCATTCTAATCACCCCATGTGACAGATGCTTCTTACTGAATAGGTAGACTGACTTCTGATCATTTATCACATGTTATAATTTGATATCTTGCAGTGTGATCATAAAAGGACTAGGTTTTGTACAACTCAGGCCAAGGTTTCAAAAATAACAGGTCCTGAACAGGTTCAGCTAAATTATCAACATAAAAAACCAGAAGTTATCTGGGACAGAAAATAACTGGGGGGAATTCACGTTAAGAAGAAGAGAGAATTAAAACTAGTTTGTTGCAGAAGGCTCTGAATAATTCACAGAATTTTAACATCAACCAGTCTTAGGCAAACAAGAATGAGGCAACCTTACCAGCAAGTATTTCTCCTGTCCATATACATAGACTGTATTAATGGCATAGTAAGATTTGTGTTCTGCACGTATTTGCCTCTGTCTCTGAAAAGGCAGAATTCCATGTTAGATCAGAGCAACTTTTCCCTTTAAGTTAGATTTGAAGAGCTGGTTTACTCCATTTATTAATGAATGAAAATTATAGTAATCTTGGAGATTTTTTGCAAGGAAATTCATAGCCATAATCTATGATGTACAAGTCATTATTGCATGCAATAGCCACTGCCAAAATAGAACAAAACCAAAAAAACCCAAACTCCTCCTGAGTAATTCTGTATTTCCTCAACTCTCCAAACTTAGTAACAACCATTAAAGCTCTAAGATCAATCACTTTTTGCCGTCTAATCTTAACTCAAGAGCATATATAGGTGAATATAAGCATCATGTTTCTTACTATCAGATTTCTTCCAAGAAGAGCTTGAAGAACTCCACTTTTCCCACAGCCTTTCATTCCAACAACATTGCATCGGAAGACATTTCGCTGAGTCTGTTTTTTCTGAAGGTCTATTTTTTTATCTCTTGTCACTTTTGGAAAAACACAAATATTTTTCACAAGATGTAAATGTATGTATGTGAAAACACGAAAATGCACACAAAACAATCTCTCAAAAATATTAAATCAAAGGTTTCACTTGAGCAGAAAGCAGAAGAATTAATGAAAATAGATGAGCCATTAGACAATTTACTCTTCAGTGTATTTCTAAATTTAAATTTCTCTGTTGTATCAAATTTTTATTACCTGTAATTGCTGATGCTTGAGATTCTTGTTCTGCAAGTATGGAGTATCCTAAATAACCCAGGTATTCCAGGCAACGCTGCACATCCAGGTATGTGGTTAGTCTGGCAGAGGGGACAAAAAGAACTTTCAATTGTCACCATCTGTGGTACCAATTCTTTATAGTACTGAAACAATCCTTATCTCCTATCTCAAGATTGACATGATAGAAACATTCCTGACACTATGCAGTACTGAAGGACAAAAGTCTCTGAGAGTAAATAGTGATAACTTTACCAGTCTTACTGGTCACCAGAACACTATGAAGGCAGTAGTTGCTGAGGCCTATCAACCCACACTGTATTTTCTTATCTCCCCAAATAATGTTTTTCTCATTTTCCATATTTTAAATTGAGCACCATTTTCCAAACCATCTCTAAGGAGTAGAATAACAGCAATAACATTTCAACAGAGATCATATGAAGAGACACTTCTTCATTGTTAGAACTAAATACTGGCCAAATCCTGAACAGGTTACAACAACAGTCTGAAGATCAGGCCACTGGATGGCTACAAAAACTTGACTGCTTGGGTCAATTTTCAACTGTTAAACTTCTACTCTTTCCAATAGTTTTTTAAGAGAAATCCATAAACACATCATCATACTCACAGCTGTCAACTACTAAAATGTCCTGTATCATACTTACGTCCACTGGGAGAGAAACCCCTGGTATGTGATCCATCCTCTTTCATTTGTACAAACTGTGTTGTTCACATCAGGTCCCCATGGCATGTAAGGGAAGACTTTGAACAAGTCTTTCAATTCATCAGGAGATAAAGCACAATCTCTATCCTGAAACAAAATATGGTATCAGACATAATTTAATTCATGTCTATTCTAAACTGGTATTTTCTTGCTGTACACTTGCAAGATTCAAGAAACTGAGCTGCTTTCTTTTAAATAATTTTTCTTTCCTTGTTTTTTAATAAGATTAAATGTATGAGCTAGTTAAAAACAATTTGGTACTACAACTATACCTGCCAACTCTCCTTGTAAGCAATTATAAGCAGCGGGTTAGTTCTGACTTCATAGGTTAAGCTAAAGCCAGTTTCTGAATAAAATGACATGATGATAAAAACACATTTTTGTTAGCAAAACTCCTGACAAACTAAGGCTCTTAAGTATAAGGACACACACACACATACACACTCAGATTAAATGCTTACCAAATCATGTTTATCAAAAATACTTTGAAGAAACAAGTATGCATGATGATTTAGTTCTGTTGTGCAGTCAGGGGGAATTTTTAGGCTGTTCATTGAAAATCAAAACACATACAAGAAGCATTAATTGTTTATGAAATATAGAATACTAAAACGCAAAATACATACATTATGAATGATGACATTTGGTATCTGACCTTGGCACTTAACTTCAATAATTTATACATAGATCAAAGCACATACTTTTTATTAGGAATTCTAAAAGGAGTGACTGTCTTTAAATTATACGATATATAGCTCTAAAGTAATTACAATTTTGTTGGTTTGCTTTGTTTTTGTACTTTGGAGTTTTTTAACAAAAAATGATGCAATTACATTTTTTAATAGAAGCCACAGAATTGGTCAATTTCTTTAATTTGGGGATTTTCAATAGGTCTCCAATGCTACAATACTGACAAGTCTTTTAGAATTTGATGCCACGTACAATAAGCAACTGCTCAGGTTTATGTTCTAGTTTTGTATTAAGAATCTCTTCTGCCACTTTTCTTACAAAGAAAGAGAACAGAACACGATTTGGCACAAGAGAGTTCTTCCTTCGTGTTGTTCAGTCACATGAAGCTTTTGGCTGGGTGGTCATAAAGTAAGGGAGGTACTTGACGTAACAACTTGTTAAACAAACACATTACAATAACCCTTTCCTCCTGCCAAAGCAGGAGCAGCACAGACTAAACTCAAGCTTAGAAAGCTGAAACCAGTGATACATACGGAGGGAACAAGTACTCTGGTGTAAGCTCTAAGTCATCGTCGTAGCCAAAGCGACGCAAAACAGTCCAAGTTGTCTCATGCCTTCCTCGCTGAATGAAAAGTGTGTGTAGAAAAAGAAAACCTAAAAATCAAAAATGGTGAAATCTTAAGGCCCTGAAGTGCTTTACCTGCTACAAGTGTTTTCAATAGAATCAGTATCAGACTTGAAAACAAAAAAAGCTCAATATACACATTAAAATTTTAAACCTCCTGGGTGATATTACAGCATTATCTACACAGACTGAATGTTCAGAAATCATGGTATTTGTAAAAGTGTTCTCCAAGGAACCATTTCCTTCAAACAATCCACGTGGTTTTCTGTTGTTTGCTTTTTTCAGTACCAGCATTTTAGAAGAACTTAGCTGTATGAAAATAAACCAAATATTTTCAACAGTTTAAAACAGAAAGCTTTAGCTTGGAGTAGCCTGGAGAAGGGTCTCATGGAAGACTGCTTTTAGTTTTCTTGTATCAAAATAACTGGGTAGGATTTTTGTTTAGCACTTCCCAGGGCTTAAAGAACATTGATATATCACTGTTTAGTAAGCTCAGCTCTTGCAGTCTGAAAGAATCAAGACAGAGATCATATTCCAAAATACTACCTTTTTCATGTAAGAGTGATTATCAACTGTATAAAGACACATTTTTTGAGAGTTAAATAAGAGACTCACCTTTTAATGTCAATCCATTATCTGCAACTCCATCACTTAGGTTTTTCCTGACTACATTCTTTACGTCTTCCAAAGCTTGAGGTGCCAGTGGTGTATTAAAACAAATTCTCTAACACAAAACCCAAAAATAGCATGTTAGGACCACTGGCTACTGAGCTGGACCAACAGCATGTCCTATATGAAATACAGCCTTAAACATTTTGATAAGCTAGTTAAGGACAATGCAATTTCTTAGAGGAAATAAAGGCGTACAAATTGTATTTTATTTTTAAGTACATTAATAGATTTTTAAATTTTGCTCTTGAACTCAAACTTGAACAATGGTTAGAAATAAAAATAATTTCATTTCTGTTTTTACATATCCATTCTTCTAAGCCGCACTTGAGGCTTAGTATTTAGGCCTGATTCCCTTACAGTTCACCTTACTATATTTACTCAAAACCAATCACTTGTTTTTCTAGAATTATATAGTTCACCTTTAAGCATGGTGGAAGAATAAGCAAGAGAGGTACCTGAAAGAAGTTGAGCTCTGCATCATTTAGAGTACCATCATTATCTTGATCAGAAATTCTAAAAATGCGAGTCAGTGCTTTAATACAGGCAGGTTTCATCTAAGGAACGAAAGGAAGTTCAGTATCTTTCTGGGCTTAAATATAAAAAGATTACACTGAATGACACCAGGCAGCTCCATCACATGGAAACACACACTAGTCTTCATTTACAGTTTTAGAACAAAGACATTCACTCATTCACACGTACACAAAAGTAAAAAGCAAGAGGGAATAAAAAATTGATTTAGCAAATTTATATCCATAAATTTAAAGCACTTATTCCACATTTAATGTTTTTCCATTCAATTATTAGAAGAATCTCAAGCTCTTCACAAGCTGAAGGTGGCACTACTAAGTTATGCAAAAACAAAAACCAACAACTCAGTTCTCTAAATTCAGTCTTATTGCTATAGAAAACTTTGAGAAACAACTAAATTAATTTTTTTTCCCCAAAACATTTTTTGGTGGGGAAAAAAAAAACCACCTTAAAATCCCAGTGCTTTGCAAAACTAAATAGGTCTATAACTACAGGCAACTTGCTTCAAACATCAAATACTGAAAACCTTCACAGGGTTCATTCATCTACCAGGCAAAGCATTGAGCATATGGACTATCTCTAGGACAAAAGAACTGCTAGGATACCTTCCAAGTGAAGGAAAACAGACACTGGTAATTCTCTCCCAACAACTACCGTGGTGATGGACTCTTCTCTTCACAGAGGTCACACAGATTGCATAGAGATTGGTTTTGGATAACCAAAAAGATTTCAGCACAACAATTTTATCACAACATTACTAACTCATATAGATGATTCTGATGGAAGAAATCAAAATAGGGTTATTCTCTGATTCTCTACTTAACCAAGTACTGCTGAAGCAATTTTCCTACTGCCCAACACTAAATGGATACAATTACAGATTCTATTTGTATTTGCCCAGGAAACTGTTTTTTTTAAAAAAAACATACTCCTCCATAATACACTCAGCTAACCACCTGATACCTAAAAAACAGCCACATGACTTGTTTCTTATCCCTTCTGCCAAAGTTTCACAAGATTCTCAGAAAAAAAATTCTCTTAGATCAGGCTAAGTCTAGAGTGTTTCCCTTGAAATAAATGGAGTTACTGTGAAATGTACATCTAAAGGAGAACTGAACTGAAGACATAATTTGGTTCACATTACATATGGCTCAAAGCCACTAGCAAAGCTTCTCATTTTACTCAGCAGTTCACATGGGCAACAAAAAACTGTCTTCACTGCTTTGAACGAAGAGGAAAGACAGGTCAGGTTAATACATCACCAAACAACCCCCGTGGTTCTGGGATGCAGTGCCTGACATTTGGGGGGGGGGTGCTGGTAACAGAACACACAAAGAGATGCAAAATCCACTGAAAAGGAAAGAACAGAAAAGTGATTCGCTCCCCCAAAATTATTTGCTCTGAGAATCTATGGATAAATACCTCTTTCTCTTCTGGGCAATAAAGAGGACCTGTAGGATGTAGAACAGCTTTCTGTGCATAATAAAATAGCTCAGATATATTCTTCAAGTTTTTGGCTGAACACTGAAAGAGAAATCCTCACATTGATGAGCTAGTTTCTTGACTATTTGGCGATTTCTTCTGAAATTTAAGTAAGCATCACATTTTTAAAGACTTAGTCCCCTCCTGTGGGTACAGGGCTGGTTTGGAAAAAAGACATCCAGCCTCTGTATCTGTTCAATTAATTAACAAATGAGGTTTCACTACAATTTGCTGTCATACCAAGAACAGAAATCAAAAAGCTGTCTCCACTTTGGAAAAAAAGAAAAAGGAAAAGAGACATCTCCACACATATTAAATAAATTCTGAATACTTTGCGGACAACTGACTGGCTTTACATTAAATTTAAAACCCTTGTTAAAAGCAAGGGTGTGAGGAGGCTCTAAATTCTAAAATTTGACAGTAACATTTGATTATACAATCACGTAATCTTCCCTAAAGAAAAGTAACATATAAACCTGCTATTATAATTACTCCTGTTTGAAATATTTAGTTTGGGAAAAAAAAGAATCCCTTTTTCTACTATAAAGTTGCCATACATGCTTGGCAAGAATGTATTTTTTGTTACTTGCTTTAACTTCATAAAGTCTTGCATACCTCTACACACGTTTCTATCTCTGTATATTGATTCATAATGGGAAGGATAGTTTCCATACTGCTATACTCCACTAGATCAGACTTGTTTCCAACTAATATAAGAGGCAGCCTAAAAACAAAAAAATATTAAGAGCTTTAAAGACAGATGGATAAAAATATCTATCTTAATTTAGCATTTTATCTCCCACCAGAAACCACTGTATTATTTTCATGATGTAATTAAATACCACGGGAGGCAATGGGCAAAACTAATGACAGCAGTTTAAATAAAGTCTTTTGATATACACTTAGACATAAATGTATTTCTTGTTGGTTCTACAAAACCCACACATTTAAATACAATGGCAACTAATCACATTGTTATTTACCCAAACCAGCATCAGTAGAAAAGCTATACAGACCATAGAGCCAAAGCTAGTTATACCATAGTCAATATAAACACACCTGGTAAAAGCTGCCCATGAAATTAAAAATAAATAACATTGCTGGCACATGTAACAGACCTACATACTTCAAATCTCTTGTTGCTTGGACTTCTTAAATAAACTTTAAGTTTAGAATTTGATTTTCTTAAACAATTAATATCCTCAACACTGTCCACTGACACTCATCGATGTGCAGCCTAATTCACACTTCTCATCTTTACTTAAGCACCTGCTATCTTTGTCTGTCCTTTCATTGATGAGAGGAATCCATCGACTCGTTACCTAAAGTGGGATTAAAAACAGACATGAAAAATACATATTCAAATTAAATATGACTGAACTGTGCACAAGTTTCACTACAACTGCTACTGCTTCTCTCCCAAAAAGGCACATACTGACCCACAAAAGAGGAAACAAAAATTTGAGTTGATTAATGAGCAACTTTCTCAGATGAATGAAATGACTAAAAACTTGTATATGTTGAAACGGAGCAAAAGCAAAACCACATCTGTTCATTCTATTAACAACTGATCTCAAACTCCATCTCAGGCATTTAAAATGTCTAATCCAGATTTCATCTTGACATCAATTAGCAGCGCACAAGTTACATCTCAATAATGGGATAAAATGTGTTACTGTACCTTTTCAATAGAATTCTTGTTGTTAACAGCATAGACTATACAAATCACATTTGCCTGCAATGAAGAGAAAGGAAAGGCATGGAATTCCACTGTTCAGAAACCCCTGAGCAACACAGACAATTAATGACCATACATAATACCATCAGAGTAAACTCACTATAGAACTCTTTTCCTGACTTTTTTAATCTACTTGGAGCCTGAACAAGAGTAAAACAAAGAACTTGTATGTTGAGAAGTGCCAAAAAGCCTGTTTTGCAGTGTGACAGTCACAACTTGTGCCTGCATAGACCTGTGCCACCAGGAAATACAAACTGAAGAGTCATGATGTGCAGCCTCCACTGAAGCACTGAACTAAATGCCAGAAATGGAACACGACACCATGACAGACGGTGAAGAAAATGTACAAAAGTGCTCTGAAAGAACTGAAAATAGGAATCAGAAGGGATGACAAAGTCACCAAGAAGCCTGGGCTATTCATAAATGCAATAGTACCATGTGACAGAAGAAGCAAAATGGATCTTTTCAGGGTAGAATTATTTATACAAAACTGGCTGGCTGATTAAAGAATATTTAGGTTCTGTCCTTTCACCTGGAAGGACAAAGCTTAAGCTCAATTCACCAACACAGTGCCAGCACCTACTTTCTCTATTTAAGATTTCTTAAATAGAGAAATCTTTCCTATAGCACAGGTCACAAAACAAAACAGAAAATGCCAAGCAAGAAAGGTTTTTTTCTTCAATTCAAACTGAAGCCCATCTAGTCCAGAGAACTTCAAGGGAAAGATTTTTTCCAAAACTATTTTCTAGCAAACACTAAAATACACTTACCTGTGATATTTCATGGTAAAGCTGCTCATCACTTTGCTCTGCTTCTGCATTCAACAGAGTAAGTTATTCATTAATACTAAAATTTTTGCGAACAAAATTAAAAAACTTCTGAAACTGAACTAGGGTATTTCAGAATGCTCATGAGACAGCTTTATCGAAGCCTTGTTATTTAAACTTCTTTTTATAAAATGTTCTAGTGAGTGCTCCTTCCAAAACAATAATGAAATTGGTCCATTAATTTGTAAGACAGAAACAGTCTGTTGCACATCAATTTCTTACAGCTATTTTGAAGAGGAATAATTATATTTGTAGACAGGTTCTCTGTGGAAGAAGTCATAGTTTGCATCTTTCTACACTTCTCAACAGCCTCTTCCTTCTATAATGTAAACTTTTACATCAGAATATGACATATGTTTATTTTATTACAGTGGTGATGATTTTTTTAGTGATACCAAGCTTCTGTTAACTGAATCTATGAAAAATTCATTCAATAGAAAGAAAAACTCACTCCACATAAATTTAAGGTCAAGTCCAGCAACAACAAAAAAAAGCACTATTTCTTTTTCCAGATGGTTAAACACATCACAGACATTTCCTCAGCAGTGATGGGAGAGAGAAGACAGACAGGTACCTGCTAACATGGCCTAACTCTTGGCTTCCACTGTAAATGGCAGAAGGGCTTTTCTAGCGGTGCAACAGTTGCACAGATTTATGACAGCACATGAACCTTCATAGTGAACCTATTCATCTACTCAGTAATAAGATTAAAATACATTAAAACAATACGAAAGAGTAAACTGACACAAAATTATGAGGTGTCCTAACTTAGAAATTCAGAAAGTTTCTACTTTACACTAGGCTCCTCCCACCTGCAGCTCTGGTCCCAGACCTGTCTGACTGTTACAGGGGCTGTTGAGTCAGACAAACAATTCCACACCAAATCAGTGACAATATTGAGCAGTCTCTACCTGAATAATCCACTATGTGGGTTGGCACTCTTTCAGGAGTGACATCGGCTGGAATGGTGATTTCTTCAGCTCGGGGTGGAACCTGGGGTTGAAAGGAACAGCAAGAAAGAGCCTTTCAAGGTAATCCTGATGGTGAAAAAGGTCACATACTATAACACACCTGCCATTTAGTTAGCTTTAAACAGAGCAACTAATATTAGCTGTTCAAGTTGTTTAGTTATTCGAGTACTTTTGTTTTTCATTTGTTTGGTTTTCTTTTTTTTAGAGTACTGAAAGTCTCTGCTATCTTCTCATTCTTTACTATCTACTTACTGCATAAGGAACTTCCTGCATGCTTTGCAGGAAAGCAATGCTGTTAAGGGATACATACAGTTAATGCTTCTATAAAACTCAAATCCACTCTATCCAACACCTACACAAGCATGACAGACAAAATACAAGTCTCAATTTTGACACATTTGTAACCTGACAACGTCCTTGCTTCTGACAATGCTAAACATTAAATTCAGAAAACGCTGCAAAGCAAAACATGATACTAATAAAAGCTTATTTTGAAAAATGCTGTAAACTCTGATATCCCTTTTTTCCAGAGAATGCTAATCCATATTCAGGAACAATCAACTTAAACCAAATTTTAATGAAAATCTCCTGCACATCTATTTACTGCCTTTCACCTGTTGACACTGAACTTTCATGATGCTTTACTTTTAGCAAAACAAGGGAAAAAGAAAAGTCAATCACCACAAGAATGTCTCTTTGTAAAGCTTCGCGCTCTGCTGAGATCTTCCTCGAGAGTGATTACTGATAACACCCTGTACATTAAACACTATTTTCAAGCTTGAAGTGCCTGTTAGACCCCATAATGTTGCTCTGATCCGCCTGACTGGCCTGAGGAACTGGGCAGGTCTCTTTCAGCAGCTTTTATACAATGCAGTATTTTTCTAAAAGTTATTTTTGTAATTTCAGGGAGATTTTGTGCCATATATAAATTACACTTTTTATCTGCACATGAATTTAGAGAAATATTCTAGGTTATACTGCAGGAAGAAGCTGAGAAGTGAACAGAGCACTACAACTCACTAAATACACTAGGAAACAACCTGCCAAAGGAACAGGTCCCTGAGCACTTTAAGAACAGGAACTGGACCTCTTTTTTACCTGCAAGGTTAGGAACTAAATTCAATTATGTTAACAAAATTCAGTTATGTTTATAATTCAATCTTGACTCCTGAACTGTGGTAACCTACTGATTTGCATTAAACCCAGAGCAGTAGATTCAAAGAGCAGCACATGATGTCTATTTTAAGACCCGTGATCAGAAGAAATAAACATTCATGTTTATATGTAAAAAGCTTAACTATTTGCAGCAGCTGTGGTTCTTTTTATGGTATAAAGAAAACTACGTCCTGCTTTTTTAAAGGAATAACATGTAGAAGTAGCTTTTTCTGCAGTTTTTACTTCAAGAGTCAGTAAAACATTCTTCAAAGACAGAAGTAAAGGCAATGTCTTGCTTAGTTACAAAAAATGGCTACGTTTAAGTTATACAATGTGACTTTATAATTCCTCATTCTCAATCATTTTGCAATCTACTTGATCTTTAAATGCAACAACCCCCAAAAAAATGGATGGTCTTGTCTCTTTCAGCACCTTCCCATTTATGTGTCTCTCATGTTGAAATATGCTGCCAGTTTGGACCAGTTACAGCTCCTTAAAAAACCTACCATTCATCACATATAAAACAATTAATTAACAACGTGAAAAATAAGAAAGGAACTTAGATAAAACTTAAATTTCTAATCTTCATGCAGAGATATATTTAAATTAACCTAGATCACTCTTCCTGAAGTAATCTTTGCAGTTTTAAACTTTATTTTGTTTTTAAACATTACTTTAAAGCAGAATCTACTAACTTATTATATGACAGGATAGAAGTAAAACTTAGAAAACAAATGAAAGTGCTCTACCTCTTCTGGGAATTCCTCACTGACAAGAGACATAATTAGTGATGTCTTCCCAACTCTGGCTGCAAAAGCATTAAAAACAGACATTAGATAATTTGTTTGTTACACTCAATAGTTGCACCCCATCTTAAAATGGGAAGATTTTAAAAACATTTTCCAATTCACCACATTAAAAGCTTTTAAACTGTTGTTTAATCATACTAAATATGGATGACAGCAATTCTCTCATAATTCTTTCATTGCAAAAACTTGGGATGCATCTCACACTTCTGGATTTCCTCCAGAAAGGAAAGTGAATTCTGCTCTGCTTTACACAAAAGAATTACCAGGTTTTAACCTTAACATGGAACTTAAACAAACAAATAATCAAAACAAACTAGAAATGCTTTAATAAAACTTTAGAAATAGAAACAAAGAAAGCACACAGAAAAGCATGTAGAAATTAACTGTTTTTATAGTATTCTTGATATGATGACTGCACTTTAGTCCTAAAATACCAAGGATGAGAGCTGGACAAGAGGACATGAACAAAGTCTCCAGCACTGTGTCTATTTTTAAAGTGCAAGAGCTTAGTCCCTTTGATACAAATGAGCTGTCCCCCACTAGAAGAGAAAAATACCCCAAACCACCAACCCTTCTAAAGTCACAGTTTTCTTAATCCAAGATTATCATCTTTGCTTCAAAACCCAACACTATCCAATCAAATAAATTACTTTGTTTACCTGCAAAGTTTAGGCTTCTGATAGCACAATTTAATTGCCTGGCTTTGAGAAGCTCTAATGTGACCATTTAAAACCAAGAGTTGGTAACTTTTCTCAGGGTTCCACTCTCACTAAACCCCTTCGTCTGCAAACTTCTTGGTCCTCTGGAAGCCTTGTAAGACTATTACTGCTTTATTTGGTTTTGAGATATGTCTTAAAAACCAAAATGTTCAGATTCAAATGTCCTTCTGGGACTGTCTATTTCCAACAGCCCTCAATTCAAGCAAAATGCTATTTCACCCTGGATGTAACAGCACTTCTGCCAGCAGGAATGTGTTACCAATCAAGGCACTGCTCACCACCAGTCACAGCCTGTGTCACTGTTCCTACTGAAACCAACAGAAAATGTCACCAGGGGACAGAAGGTGTTCACCTGATATCACTGCATTTACAGTTCTCTATGTAATTGTACATAATTCTGATTATGGAAGAAGAAGATGTATGATTGTACCGCTGGTTGATTTTGCGCAGGAATTGGTGTTACTGAACTGATGATCCAGTCAGAGTACCCTCAACTTATCTAGGTCTATTTTTGGTACAGTAACATGTTCTGACATCCAGAAATAAAACCTTCTCTTCATCATGGTAAGTTAAAGAGTAGTTGTAACAAAATTACGAAAAGCAAAGAAAAGCTATTCTGGGGAGGAAGATTTCTGTTTTCCTTATGGAGAACAGTTGTAAACTTTTCTCCAGCAGTACTCCCTGCAGAGCAGCAGGTTGCAGGTCTCCTAACAGCAATGCACTTGTGCTGGCATCAAAGATACTCACATGAGCTAAAATCCTAACTTAAACTGCCAGGCATCCTCCTGCATCAACTACATCTTAAGTTTCATTCTGACAGAATCAAAAGAGCTTCAGAACCTCTCCTATTTCTGTAGGAAAAAAAGACGAGTACTTTCCTTACAGGTAAGTAAAGTTATTATTAGTGAAAATAGTGATGTGTATTTCGCACCTGATCAAGACAGTTCTAACTTGAAACAGTGGCAAAACTGGCCTTGCAGATACAGAAACCCACTTTTTATGACTGAAAATAGAAGATTATGTGTTGCTGGTGAGTAAATGTTCAGTATTTAGAAGGTCTTGATACACTTTCTAGTGTCCTTGAGTTTTATGAAAATCCATAGGTTCAAGTGTAGAGATTTGGGTTATTTTAGTCAAATCTAGGTCAACCCTCTGTCTTTCCGAACCTGTTTATAGTTTTAGAAGTAACAGCCTAAACAGCATCAGCTGACTGGTATGAAGGAAAGCAGCACAGCACTTTATGATAATTAGTCTTTTTCCTCATATATAAGTCTTTTACATCATGCTGCATAATGTGCTGAACATATTCTGAAAATTACTGGCTATTAAAAATTGATGTTTGCACCCTGGATATGAGAACTAAACCAATTTAAACCTAAACTGTGGACCACTGGGGATGAAAAAGGCTGAATTTTGGACCAGGCTTACAATAAAGAATTCTTGGAATATTTCAGATTCTGAACCTGATGGTCTGCTGTTACCGTCTAACAAGTTTTAGATGGTCTGGACTAACTTGTGGTTTCAGACTAATAAATATACGTGAGATACATACACAAAGCAGCACTGACACTATAACTGACAAGTTTTATCAATTTGTAAAACAAATTTCTCCCTCCTTCTCACCACAAGTCAAACAAAAGTGTAACATAGAGATGCTCAAAATCTCTGATGTGTGCCATGTACTACACGTTGCTGTATTTAAGAGACCTATATCTTTAAAATTCCCATTTGGACACATTGTGAACCTTGTTGCCAAATTAAAGCACCTGTTACACCTGTACTGAAACTACCGCACAGAGCCAGCCCAGAACACAGGCTTGTCAAAGGCAGTGAGGTAAATCAGACACATAGTCTAAAGAGGAATTAAACTGTGTATTCAAAGGCACCAATTCCTAAACACAGTCATGCAAAACTAACCAAATACAATCCTAATGAGTTAGCTCTTTCTGCAGTGACAGCTCCCTCAAGATTCCTCTCTAGAAAAGTCACAGAGCGCCTTTTTATGCAGTACAGACAGAGCCAACCTGCACTATAAAACAACTGCATAAGCTGCACTAGAAATATATATGGGGCATTCAATCCTCAGGAAAGCTTTGTTAGTAGTACCACATTCTTAGTATAACTAGGTAATTTTACTAATAACACTTGGTAATTACTTTGTATTCTTTACCCTTGAGGAACTTAAGCTCGCTTTGCAAACTAACAGAACCTCCTTGCTGCTATTTATACCGGTGAGAAGCCGAGCCTCTGCAAGCTTTGTCAATTATTTGGGTACCTAAGTGTGAACTTCAGGACACAATTTTAGGAACACATGAAAAAATCCAGACCGACAGTACCTCTGGCATGCACCTACGTGTGTGCTGTTTATCCAAGGTCACGCAGAAAGTTAAAAGCAGAAAAAGGGATCTGGACTCCCTGGCCCTGTCCTGGCCACAAACCCACGACACCCGACCTATAACCACTAGGAGCACATCGGGCCACTGATTTCCAAAGTCAGTAAATCGGAAACGTGAAAGTGTGATTTTCACAGTGGTATAAACGAAAAAAAGAAAAAAAAAAAAAAGAGAGAAAAAAGAAAGAAAGAAAAAAAGCAAACCCGAAGTTTAAACAGGCCGTGGCCAAATACCGGGCAAGAATTTCACCCTGGTGTCATCTCCAGGGACGTCCAAGCCGCACAACTCCACCAAGTGCCGGCCGTGCTCGGTGCCCAGCGCAGGGAGCCGAGCGGCTCCAGGCAAGCTCTCCGAGCGGTCACGGCGAGCACACCCCGACCCCTGCCCGCCCCGCCGGGCCGGCGCTGCCCCGGGCTCCCTGCCCGGGCCGGGCTGAGCCCCGCGGCACCGGAGCGATGTCACAGCCGGCGGCCTCCACCCCGCCCTGGCACTCACGTTCCCCCACCAGCAGGATCCGCACGTCCTTCTTCATGGCCGCGCTCACTGCCCCCGACCCGGGGCCGCTCACATCGGGCGGGGCGGCGGCGGCAGCGCCGCTGCGGCCTGGGCTTCCCGGGCTCCCC
>VXBT01005501.1:164925-198974 GCA_013400235.1 Oriolus oriolus | reverse complement strand
CAGGGCGCGGGCGGGAGGCGGCGGCGGCTGCTCCGGAGAGCGCGGCCTGGGCCGGCCGTGACCGCGGCGAGCGCTGAGGGACTGCTCGGGGCACTCGGAGCACACCGGGAACCACAGAGTCAGTGAGGGGGGAGAAGACCTCGGAGATCATCCTGTCCAACCTATGACCCAACACGACTGTGTCAACCAGACCGTGGCACCGAGTGCCATGTCTCGTCTTTCCTTAAACACCTCTAGANAAAGAAAGAAAGAAAAAAAGCAAACCCGTAGTTTAAACAGGCCGTGGCCAAATACCGGGCAAGAATTTCACCCTGGTGTCATCTCCAGGGACGTCCAAGCCGCACAACTCCACCAAGTGCCGGCCGTGCTCGGTGCCCAGCGCAGGGAGCCGAGCGGCTCCAGGCAAGCTCTCCNCCCCGCCGCGCCGCCGGCGGCCGCTCCATCCCGGGCGCCGCCTCTGCCTCCTTCCTCCCGCCGGCCCTCAGCGGCTGCCAAAGCATCGGGGCGCTGCCAACACAGCGGCGGCCGGGAAAAGCATCCCCGCGGCGGGTCCGCGCCGCGCCGGGCCGGGCTGAGCCCCGCGGCACCGGAGCGATGTCACAGCCGGCGGCCTCCACCCCGCCCTGGCACTCACGTTCCCCCACCAGCAGGATCCGCACGTCCTTCTTCATGGCCGCGCTCACTGCCCCCGACCCGGGGCCGCTCACATCGGGCGGGGCGGCGGCGGCAGCGCCGCTGCGGCCTGGGCTTCCCGGGCTCCCCCCACGGAGCGGGGCGAGCGCGCTACGGCAGCTCGCGAGGGACCGGCCGNCAGCCCGTTCCAATGTTTAATCACGTAATCACGAAATTCTTCCCAATGTTCACGTAGTGACACAGTGGGTTCCCATCTGCACTGTGTTGTGATGTGTGTTGTTGCTGTGATCCAAACTGTAACAAGTTGCTGCCCCTGGGCACTACGGTGCAACTCGTATGTGGGAAATTAGGGATGTCCAGTGAGTTCATGCTGTAACTGTTGTTTTTTCAGATGAACCAGCAAAGGACACCTCAATCCTAACAAGGCAGTGGCTTTGGCTTCTCAGGAAAGCTACCCCGGCCTTGGAGATGCTGATACACACACCCCATCAGAGTGTTCAGTGACAGCAGAGAGTAACTCTGAAGGTGAGCAGCAGTTCTGTCAATGACTTTAAAAGCCAAGGAGCTCCATTCCACTAAATGAGATAGCTGAATCCCACTTTTATTCACAATAAACTATTTATTTTGTTAATTCTGGAATGCCACAGTCTTCCTGAAAAAGCTTTTGCTTCTTGTGAATGCTGTTTTGAGTTTTCCTACATGAAGCAGTGGATCTCTCAGAAATCATGCTGTCTGTAGGTTTTCTGGGTCCTCAGCTCTGGTCCCTTCAGCCCCCAGAGGCAACTGAGAACCTCTTGCTTTGTCTCAGGCTCCCTGGCAAGACCTTCCCATGACACAGTCCTGTTTGCAGGCCCTTTAAAAGAGCAGTAAAGCGACTGCATGATTTATTAGCTGGTATAAACACACCTGAACATCTGCTTCCACAACCATTCCCATGGTCACACCACCACCAGGATTGACAACACTTTGGGCAAGACTAAAATATGGCTCCAGTGAGATGATGTTCTTCTGGGACACCTCCTTGAAGTGCCAGGTCCTCAAATACAAAGCCTATTTCCTAGTTAGTGCCTACCCTAAAGGGAAAGATTTTCATACCTAAAATCAGTAACATTCTTGCCCTCTGAGCATTCTTTAATCAATCAGATCTGTCTAAAGAAAACTCACTTGACAGAAAGTAATGACATCATGTGTTCTCCTGTATTTTTTATATCAATGTAGGAAAAATGAGGTCCATGAGAAAGGCTTATCCCAAACATTAGAGCTTCCTTAGCACATTCTTTCCTAAGAATATCCTGGGACTACTTAAAGCTGCTTGAGAAATCCACCTGACTCCCACAGGGGTGGTTACTGCCTTTAGCAGAGGCTGGAATCACTTCAATGAAGTATGGCTAGACCAGAGCACAGCGTGAAGAGAGGCAGAGCAGACAGAAGTATCAGTTGCAGATTCCCAGGAAAGCCTGGGTAGCTATGCATTCATTCCTTGGTACATTCCTGTGCTAAACACTGAGGCTTTTATAGAAACTCTGCAGTCACTGGCAAAATTGTCCCTGTTCTCAACAGGCTTTATCTCCTGTTTGGCTGACTTATAGTTAAAGATCCATTTCTTTCCAGACTATACAGCCAGAAAGCAGGGTAGAGAGGATTTGAGGTACTGATTTCAAAGGTGTGCAAAAGCATTTCTTTGTCAGTGATGGAGTAAAATGACACGGTTTTCTTTTGTAGCTCCAGGAAGATTCCAACCTTCAGCGGTTTATCCTTGTGTAATAATGTTTCTTGATCCTTATGCCATGCTGACAGCTGTTTTTTAGCACCCAGCCATTCTACACACCAGGAATGCTCAGTTCTTCCCAATTTGTCCCTTTTACCAATCATTTCATGAGCAACTCCAACAGCCCATCCATCACTGTCCTTGGTAATTACTTCCCAGTAGTGGCACCCAGTAGAGAAGCCCTGTGAACACATCACTTGGCTGATGCAGAATCTTTTGGGTGATGGTTCATAACTGGTCAGGTGGCTGGAAACCATCACTCTCCTGTTCTGGGCTGTGAGGGCCAAGCGCTCGTGTACTCTTGTGGGGTCAAAAGTCACATCATCTGCCCCTGGAAGACAGGAAGGAAAATATTCTCACATGCAGGCAACAAGAAAGCAGGTGCATCCCTGCTCCAGAACAGAAATGAAACCCAATGATTATACAATAAAGCTGAGTCAAATTTCAAGAATCCTCAGCTAAGCACTGTCAACTGTATCCTGGGCATACTGAAACATTTAACAGGCACAGCTGTGTAAATATCCATGCACTCCACTGGGAAGGTGAAAGTACCTTGCACCCTACAAGATGGATTTTATTCCTAGCCACAATCTTTTTTTAAAAAAATTAGCTTTTTGTCAATAATAAATGGGATGCTTACCTTAATAAAGCTTACAGTCATCTGTTCACTGGGAAAAGTTCTTACATATTTTATCAGCAAAAACGTTTGTTTTCTGTGTTAAGCTACAGCTGTAGTACAGCGTGTTGACACTGTAAAAATGTTTCTGTCAAAATGATGCAGAATTCAAGTAACAACTGGAGTAATTACAGCTTAACAGCAAAGATCAGTGAGATGCAGTAACTGCCTGTACACCAACTCAGACTCTGCAGCCAGCACAAGCTACCACACAGCTAACACACCTCCATGAAACAGGTTTCTTATCTTTTTTTATCTTGCATCCGCAGTCAGGTACAGTGTTACATTATGTGTCAGTAACTGATTCATTCATGGCAACTCCATTGTGTTTCCATGCTTCAGTAAACAGCCACATCCCCTGCTGATGTTGGCAAGGACAACTTTCTTCAGCAAATCCAGTCTCAGAGTCACCTGGATGTTGTTAAGAGTCCTGCTGGCTTGGATACTTACACTGAGAAAACTGGCTGGAGATGGTTGGTTCAAGACTTTCAGCTGCAGACTCTGGAGATGATGAGCAGACACTTGGCTCCTCATACGAGTCTGGAGGCTGCACTAAATACAAAAATAAGTGAAGTGTTAAGGCATTTCTTCAAAATGTACATGGGAAGTATTTAAGCTTCTAAAGGAAAACACACCTTAAATAAACCCAGCTACTGGTTCAAGTACAAAACAAGGAGTTGCTTTTTTTGATTGTATAAACGACAAAGGATGTGTAGGCAAACATTTTTACCCCAAATTAACAAAACACTGTATGCTGCTGTGGTCAGAAGGGAGGTGTCAGAGGAGTGAGATGGGTAAAGCTGTTGGATCGTTCTATGCAGATAAAGCAGTTTCTGTCTTTAAAACTTCTACAGTGTTCTTTATTTTTTGCTATCATGTGTTTCTTGTTTTATTTGCACATGCATTTCACAAGTACAAAGTAATTTTTTACTTTATTTGCTAGATCCACTGCCTCTAAGAAAAAGATTTCAAAATAAGGAAAACTCACCTGGTGGGAGTTGCTGAGCATTATTCGCCAACAGTAAAATTTCCAACTTTCTCTTAAGATCTTCTACAGCACTTCTGACAACATTAAGCTTCTTATCAAGCGTAATTTTATTCATTGTTGAAGGTGAACCTTTGTACCTCTGCCTCTCAGGTAAGTTACCCTAATAATGACAAAAGGAAACGTGTAAACAATAGCAGTTATTTCATTTCTCAGATCAGATTATAATGTAAAGCCCGAGTGGAAAAAGAGCAGTGATCTCTCTGAGAATCTTATTCTTTGTATCAAAAGCTTCCTTTACATGATAGTTACCTGAGCAAACCAACCTGAAATCTTACAGAAAATAGGGAAGGATATTCTTACTAAAAAATGAAAAGACTGTGTTTTTGCTAAGAAAAATGAGAATGTAACTATTTTTTCTGTTTTATATATATATATATTACAATTTCCTTAAGTATTCATATGAATACACAAACTTACTCTTTTTGAACTTCCTTCTTGTTATAGAAGCCAAACCAAATGTTTG
This sequence comes from Oriolus oriolus, assembly GCA_013400235.1. NCBI lineage: Eukaryota > Metazoa > Chordata > Aves > Passeriformes > Corvidae > Oriolus > Oriolus oriolus. Next base: position 194,386 of record VXBT01005501.1, on the reverse strand, counting down.
AAAATGTATTAGTGTGAGGAAAGGGTAAACCTAGTTTGCCTAAGTTTTGAAATTGTGGAAATCTACATCTGAAGTTGCTCTCTTAGTCTGTGTGTACAGTCTGTAGGAGGAAACAGCCTTTTGGAGGCTGGATTAATCTCCTTTGCAGGTGGATATCTCAAGTAAGCCAGATAACTCTGAAAGTGCCCGTTTCTCCTCACTGCCTGTAATGGGACACTGGATGAGGTGAATTCCAATGTAGGCACCTGTGCCTGCATCCTGGAAGTCCAATTCTGTCTCATGGCACTGCCATACCCAGTGAGCCCCACTCCAAATTCCTGCTGGCTAATTTGCATCACTTGGCACTGTAGTTTTCAACATCAAAACGGGCTCTGCAGAACCTGAAGTGCTTTAACTGCCTCTTTTGAGGGCCCTTGATGCGTTTTCCCCAAGAAAGTTGTTACAAAATATTTAATAACTCAGTGAGTTCTTTAACTTTCATCCCTATGTGTATATACAAATTCTGGAAAATAAAAAGATCAGGAAGGATCTCGACTTTATATTTGACTGAGGACTGGATTTCAGCAGTGCAGTTCCCACTTCATTCCAGCTCACCAATATCCTTGGAAAAAATTTAGTTCTGAATTGCATCCCCAGCCTGTGCCTCTTTTAGTACTTTTCTTCCTTTGAATCTGTCACTCCAAACTGTCCCTGCTAACAGCAATGTCCATGGACTGGCACCATTGTCTCTATGAGAATGGTGCAGTGGGGACCTCAAAGGTGCTCTGCACATATTCAGCTATCCCAGACATTGAGCTTGAGAGTTTCTACTCATATTCTGCCACTTCATTTCATCACTTACAGTTTGGGCTTTGATGTCTGTGAGCTGGTGAATAGTCTCTTCAATTTTCTGTTGAGCAGCTTTTTGCTCTTGTTCAATGAGCATCAGTGTGTTTCTCTCCTGTCTTTCAACATATTCCTTCATGCAACAGAAATCTTTAGTAATCTGGCTTTTGATCTGAGATGTATATTCCTGAAAGGCAGAAAATATGGAGTTCATTGTGTGGTAAGGAAAGATGTATGCAATATGAGACTCTACTGCCCCATCTAATGTGCTCTTCGACTGACCCCTGCAGACCAGAAAACTTTATTCAAAGGAATAGAATATATTTGACACTATCCTGCATTACCTGCAATGAGATTTGGGGCATGGTAATGATCATGACTATTTTATGGCCAGTGGACTCTGCTTGACAACTCAGAAAGATCAATATTCCCTCTTATGATTTGTAATTTGCATCTAAGTGTACCAGAAACATTCAGGCTACTCCTAGAATAAGTAGAAAAATGCAACAGTGCACAACTCCAGCGGCCTTTGTGCCAGCCAAGACACAAATTAGTGCAGCTGATGCCATATATTCACTCTCATCAGTAAAAACAGAATTGTGACAGAAAAGAAGGAAACAAAAAGGCAGATTCCTGCTCTGGGCTGGAAGGCAACCCTGCAGTCAACCACATCTCCAGTCCAGAACAGTGGAAACAGAAGGTGACCGGAGGTGATGAATGTACAGTGTGTACCTTTGTTTTATTGAGATCTTTCCTCAGCAGGTGGATGGTCTCTGCAGTTATTTCTTCTTGCTTGGAGCTCTCCCATATCTCTTCCTCCTTTAAAGTAACACATTGGACTATTTATCTATACAACCCTCAGAGAAAGCATGACTAGGTTAAGCAGCAGGATCATAAAATTCCCTACATCAGTGACATTAGTTAAGCACTGGACTGGTTGAGGAGGTGCCTGAAAGACACAATTCTGAGTAGGACTAATCACAATGAAGTCAACATGCAACAGTCACCAATTAATTGCATGTCCAACTATAAATGTGAGCTTCAGCTCTTAGCTTGACTGAAGAAGATACATATATGCTAAAATAATGAAGGCCAACAGATTTTTCTCATCTCCTCCTCTGGGAGTCGTTTTAAGCAGACCTAGATCATGAACCTGTCCCATTTTGTGCCATGAAGCTGGGTGGAGCTGTAGCACTGTCTAAAAATGTTATGTGTCCTTTCAGCAGTCTCCAATGCAACGCAATGCTGATGCAATACAAAACACTCAGCACAAAGAAGTCACTTACTACTATTGTACATCAGCTGAATACGTACAGGTGTTAGTTCTTCTAATTCAGCTACGCAGCTCTCAGTGCATCAGATACCACCAATGAGCACCAAATACTGCGTTAGCCGAACCCATCTGCTCAATGTGTTACTGTGCCGTGGGATGGAGTGGGCTGGAGCCCCGGCCTACACTGGGGATGCCGTAGGATGGGAACCCGGGCTGCCCCGAGGGTGCCGCTGGGTGCTGTCCCAGAATGTCGCGGGCAGGAGTCCCTGGGAGTCGGGGGATGTCGCCCCGGGATGTCGGGGGATGAAGCTCCCGGGTGTCGGGGGATGGAGCCCCGGGCTGCCTCCGGCCGTACCTTCTCCCCAGGTCCCCGCTCCGACGAGCTCCGGTCGTTGCAGGCAGCAGCTCCATAGGGTTCCGGCCCTTCCTGTGTTTCCACATTTTCCTTCAGCTCCCGTGGGATGAGGCTGAGCAGCGCGGCCAGCTCGCGGTTGGGCCGCAGGTGGCAGAGCTCGAAGCCGCGCCGGCAGAGCGGGCAGGCGGCGCGGGGCCGCCCCGCGCAGTACCGGAGGATGCAGCCCCGGCAGAAGCTGTGGCCGCAGCCCGAGAGCCGCACCGGCTCCGCGAAGAACTGCAGGCAGCAGGAGCACTGCAGCTCCAGGACGCGCTGGAGCTGCTCGAGCTCGATGACGGCGGCCATGGCCCGGCCCGCGGCGGAGCGGCCGCGGAGTTTCGATTTCCCCGGGCTCCTCCTCCGGTGCCGAGAACGCCCCAGGCTGCGCAGGTTCCACCCCACTCTGTTCTTCTCTCCTCACGTGCCTTGGTCCTAGATTTGGGTTGCCGGTGGAAATGGACTGTGATGTAGAACTCTCCAGCGCCCCGCCTTGACTTTTATTGAATGTCCAAAAAAGTCCCCGTTATCTGCACTATTTCATTTCCACCGTGAATTTCCCGATTTTCTAATAGTGAAAGTTGCTGACATGGGCAGTCTGCTGACCCAGCCGGGAGAGAAGTGGCACAGCACAGCGCAGATCCTGTCTGACTGAAGGTCAGGCTACTGGAGGGACTGAACCATTCTGAGGTCATCCCGAGCTACTCAGGTCATCTCAAAATAACAAATAACAAACGAAGACTGACATTGTTCCCCGTACAAATCAAAAGGTGCTTTCTATTGATTTCAGCAGGATTAGGCTGTTCAATAGAATTGCTGAACCACCGTGTGAGCTAGAATGAATGGGGTTGTGTGGGAAGAGAGCCTGGAACACAGGGAAGTTCATGGGAGCATATCAAGTAAAACTACTGCAGATTGCTCAGAGCTGGATGATGAGCTGGCTGAGAAAGGCAGAATGATGATCCAACTCAAACAATTCCTTTGCACTACTGGGGGGGGTGGGGAGAAAGAAGAATTAGTGTCACTAATTCTTGCAAGTATTGGCACTTCTCATTTCTGCAAAAGAGAACTATTTCAAGTATCTCAAGACCAGCTGGCAATTGTCAGCAAAAGGTGGAAGCCTCACCAGAAACTGCAAGACTTCCTCTTGATTTGCAAACTAAGGCTATCTGGAAAGAAGAATTAAATATGTGAATGACTCACTGCTTGGTAAAACCAGATCTCAGATTTGGTCTGAGGAAACACTCAGTGCTCTGTGTCAGTCAGTGCAAGTCTCCATCAGTTCCTGCACACAGTGGCACCTGCTAAGAAGGTTCCCCTCCAACACTGAACACCAGTCCTCATTCATGGAGTGTTTGCAAGCAAGTCACTGAAGAAAACACTTTAAAAACTTATTTCTGCCTTTCAATGTTCAGTCTAATCAAGCTCATTAAGCTTCATTTGTTCTTAGGTGAGACAGATCAGTGTATGTTCATCCTGTACTCTCAGTGTGTTCACTGGGGCACTGTGTGGGGTTGTGCTTTGGAAAAAATTCATTGGATGTTGGATTTGCCACTCACATAAAAGCCAAACAGTAGAGACTGTTGAAAGCAAGGAGCTAGGAGCATCTGTGTGATTCCTTTAGAGGAGTGATTCCATTACAGTATCCTCCACAACTTAAACTTGGCTTGTATTTTTTTTAATTGTGCCAGAAATGTAGCACTGTAAGACATTCACCCCACTCTGTTGAAAACAACCCTGTCCCTGTGTGGCCAGAAGCTGCAGCCAGGTGGAATGTAGCGGCCTGACTGCTCCTCCCTGTGGACATCAGAGCTGAGTGATGACTCCGTTCAAGGCATCCATCCACTCCCTCTGCTTCCTGTCATTCTCACAGAGAAACACAAACTCTCTCACTGGCGTGACCAGAGTGATCGCTGGTTTTTTCTTTTTCACACAGACTCTCTCGGGCAAATCATCTCGTACTTCATATCCCTCATCCCTCCTTCCGATGAAAACCTGGCCCTGTGCAAATGCATCCTGGAGAGAAGGAAGCAGAAGACAGCCATTAGCCAGTGGACAGTGGAGCTCTAGCGGACCAGACACTGCTCTATCCTTTGACATGGAACAGGATCTGGGGATGCATGGAGGGGAACTGATGACATGGACTGGTGACAGCAGCAGGGAACACACAAAGGGGTATTTTGCACTCACAGGCATTCTCAGAAAGAGGAGCAGGGCCCCACCCTTACAGAGCTGGTTGGTGGGTGTTCAGACGGGTCAGGGAAGGACATTCCCATAGCTAAAGCCATGCTAGGAAGCCGGATACTGGGGCTGTCAAGCCCCTGATACTGGAATATTGCTCATCTTGCCTAAGGTTACAGACACAGAGGCACTAGGGCTGGGGGAGAGGGGGCATGAACAGGCAGTAGCAGTTACTTTTAAAAGACTTGGATCTTCCTCACAGCCACTGTATGGGCCAGAGCTCCCAACCAGCTCAGCTTCAGAGACATCCACTGGCAAGGGAGATGGACTCTTGAGGCTGGGCCTGCTCCAGTCTGGCACAGCCACTGGAAAAGGTGGATGAGAACAGACCTTTCCTCCCCACCTGCCTCATGAAGGGGCTGTGGAACAAAGAACACTCCTCTTACCAGTGGATTTTTAAAGTATCTCAGGCTCCTTTCTTGAGAATCCAAGCAGAACCAGCGTACCTTAAAGGCCTCCTTCTGCTGCAAGAAGATGGTAGAAATTCTTTAAAGACCAAGCCTGAAAGTGGAGTTTGTTCTATTCAAATGCCAAGAGCTTAATGCTTAAATGCTGCCTAAATGACTTGGAGCTGGAGGTCAGTTTCCTTCATCCCTGTAACTCGTAATAGGTGAGTGACGGCTGTGTGCAGCCCTCAGCTCTCTTCTCCCTGGGCTCAAACTACAGATTTACATTCAGTGACAATCCTTTGGGCAGGGAAGTAATCAAATTAACAGGATTAAGGAAGTTGCATGAAACGGATTGAAAGCACTGCCGAGAACAACCCCTGTGCCAGTGGTGATAGTGAAGAGAGTGTGCAGTCAATTTAAACAATCTGATCAGGAAGGTTGTCCCTAGAATTTTGGGTGTACAATACCAGTTGTTTTTTTTAAAAGTGCTAATTCCATCAGCTACACTTATCTGACCATTCCTGAGCTATTAACTGCTCCATGCTGAACTGAAGAGGCCTCTTGTAGGGCTCACCTCAGTTTAAGCAGAATTTAGGCCTCAGGAGAAAAACACAAAATCTTTCATGCTCTGTGCAAGTACCTGCAGAAGAGGTGCTGGAACACCTTGTTGTGCTGGAGCACAAGCTCAGCCAAAACCCAGCATATTCAATCGCAGCACTGCACCACTGAACTTTATAATGGGACTTGGCTCATGGTTCACTCAGAGGAGAGCAAGGCAAGAAGTGGCTGTGTTCAAACAAGACCTCAGATCTTTATCTCCTCCTTCAGCAGTGCCCAAAACCTTGCTCTTCTCTTCCCAGAGTACTGGCCCAAACACTTCCCACAATAAAACAAACCAATTGATTGGCTTCATTGTAGAGAAACTTGCTCAAATGACACTTTGCTGCTCTAAGTAGATGTGTCTTAAGTGCAACTGACTCTAAGTGAAACAGAGAAGCAGGGGGGGTCAGCACATCTGCTGTGGCAGGAGCTGCAGTTAGCAGATACAGCAATCCATGTGGTGCTGTGTAACAGCACTTTGCATGCCCATTGACAGCTAATCCATCTTGCTTACTCTTCAAGGATTCTTCTTCCTGATCTTATTTTCCACACAAAATAAAACATGATCCCAAAGAACAGGACAGTCTTGAATATAATGTCTTTTATCAACCCAGGAAGCAGAGAGTCACTGAGCAAATCTTTTACAAGTCAGCATCACTGAACTACCAAATATTCTCTATCTGGAATGATCCTGTTTGTGTAATGCCAAGTATGCACTTACTTTTGGTCCTGTTTTCTCCATATATCCTTCTTTGACAAAATTTCTTGTGATCCTGGGTATGAGCTAGGAGAACACAAACACAAAAAAGTCTGTGTCTGTCCCAACCGAAACCAGGACAGGCTGTCTCATTCAAGGCTGCACTTCTGTTCTGTTTCTGTCAAAGTTAATCACCATCAATTGCGGCTTTTGGGGTCTGGGGTATTTTTGGCTGCTTGGTAAAGGGAAGTCTGAAGTAAGAAGGAACATAACATTTTTGACAGATTACACTTTATAAGGATCACATGGAGACTTTTAGGCCTTAAATGCTGACTAAGTTTTTGCATGTTATTCAGTGTGGCCTTTCTTTCTACCTCTTCTGTCCATTCCCTGGACCCAAGTGCTGCTTTTTGAGCACCTGACTCTGTCAGAAGAAGTGAGAAAATGTTTTCCCATGCTGTTTGCCTAGACTGCTTCAAGCTCTGTTCAGTTCTCACCTCAGGCTCAGGGACATTTGGAAAAGTTGTTCTGAGATAATGGTAACGTGCTGCCCGAATAGCATTGAACCAGTCAACAATCTCCTGGGAAAATAGCAAACACAAACATAAAATTTAACAGGAAGAGTAAGAGCACTGCTTTTCCAGAATGCCCTTCTCCTTCCTTGTGACCTCTTTGTAAAGAGGTACTTTCTCCCCAAAGGGCAGAGAGAGCCAGTGATTTGTCCCAGACACCTGAAAAACACTGACCCTTGAAAATAATTTAAGAATGCCCCTCCTGCGAGGTCCTAGACATTCTCAGCATGGACAATCACCCAAGTCTGTATACACAGGCTTTTTCAGTTGATTCAGTTATGGGTTGTTTAAAAACCTCTGTACCTCAAAAGACGCGAGAACTCTGCTGAAGGAAGAAACAGAAGTCTAACAGTATCTGTATTTTTTTTAATTATCATTATTGGCTTGGAAATAATATAGAACAATATTCTCTATATGTGTCAAGAATTTAACCATGAAGCTGTGTAAAACCATGAGGCAGTTACCGTACAGAGATTTACATCCATGCACCACTTAAAAGTATCCAAAGGGTGAGGTTGAATATATGCCTCAACAGAAAAGGAGAAAAATGCTACAGTTAGGAGTATCAAATTCTGCAACTTCCTATATTCTAAAAGTTTTAGTGATGCCAAATAAAACCAGATCTTGCGGACACAGTAACTCTTCCAAAATACAGATCAAACATCTAAGCATCTTACTCCAGAATCTCCATGATATTCACCTTTCCACTTTCGTGATAGACAAAAAGGTTCCTTGTTTGACCATCTGTGATGTATGTGATCTGCAGCCCATGAATGTGTCCTATTTTGTCCACCTGGAACATTGCATTCAGAGTCTCAACGCTGAAAACGGCTTTTGGATCTTTGGACTGTGAAATGAAAAGCATCACTGTATTGAAGTGCTCTCAGGCAACGTATTGCAGGACAGATCAGCTGTATGACACCTAGATCTCTACTGAAGAGAAAGCAGACATCCTAAAGTATCTGAATATTGGATATACCTGAAACATAAAGCCTTAATTATGTGCAACATAAAACCACTTACAAAGATTCCTTGACAAATGCTGGGTCACCATTTAAGAAGGCTGGGTCTGTCTCCAGCGCTGTAGAGAACAATTCGCTACAGTGTCTCACAGAAAGGAGACGTGTTGAGGACCCTGCTGCAAGAGCTGATGAGAGGGTATTTTCGTAATGTGAGAGGTAACAAGTTAACAGCAGAGCTCTTCTTTGTCTTGCTGTTTAACTGCCAGTATCCATTTCCTTTGTTCACTAAGCAAAAGGAGGCTGCAGGGTTGAGATAAGGGATGAGGAAGAGAGCTAAATCCAAAATTGCCCAATGTACCATGTATGTTAATGGGGAAATGTGGACTCCTCTAAGCATAGGCCGCCTGCAAAACTAGAGACAAAGCTACTTGTGCTGGGTTTTGCCCACAAAGAGCAAGGTCTGAGGGTGGGTGACCTGCTACCTATGGCCAGCTCTGGCTCAGGAACTCACTTCTTTGGTGAAGTACTTCATCACCCCTTCCTTTGCTGATAGGAGAAATTGCCTCTTCTGGAACTGTCTGCGTCCCTTCCCAAGTTTCCAGAGGCATCCTTCACGGCTGCCTGCAGACCAGACAGATAAGCGTCAGAGAACAGTGGCACAAAGGTGGGACTGTTTAGCTAAGGGTGATGTGGCACAGTTTCAAGTCTTCTCCATCTGAAAATTTTCACCTCACATGAAAAAATCAGTGGAGAACTAGAGAACTGTAAGATCTGAATATACCCATGCACTTATGTAAGTGCCTTTTCTTAGGAGTTTCTTCTCAAAGCTAGACTCAAAGCATTGACTGCACATCCAGCAGTTCAAACATCACAAGCCAACCTTAGAGATCTCCAAAGCTGCAAACAGAACATTGTGCTGTTGGCCTTGAGGCTGAGACCTCCCTGACAATCCTTTTACCTGCAGAACAAGGATCTTGGCAGACTTGGGTGTCAAGAAATTCCCCACGCTCATATTTAGCTCTAATCCACTGCTCTCTTAAAACCCTGAAAGAGGAAAACATGGATAAAGCTGATCTGTCTCTACTCTAGTTTCACCAGCCAGCCAGGGAGACCTGTATGGGAAGCAGATGTAAAGGTCTGCAGCAGTAAATACACCATCAACTTACAAGCAGTCACGGGACTTGGGGATGTAATAGTACGGAGGGACCTTCGCCTCATATTTAGCTTTGGCCCAGAGATTCCCGTGATTCTTCATAAACTGAAATACAAAATAAATTACAGTTGTGTGTGCCACTATAAATCAATAATACCATGTCATGAACATAAAATGATATGTGTGTCAAAGGGAGCAATGCACTTTTTGCTGAGTCTCGCCATAACTCTCAGTGTGTATTTACATACATTTATAAATTCCATTTGGCGTTACAGTTTGCTATTTTTAGGTGGATGCACTTTTTCAGTATTTACAGTTCTGAAGAAGAATATACAAGAAGAAATGTGTGAAGAAATACAAAACTGTGGTTGTTGATGAAAGTAACAAAAGAAAATTAGGAGAAAATTTGTTTATGATCTCCCTATTCCTCCATCTCCTCCCAGATATTAACTGTGATTGTATTATTAAAACAATTGAACTGATCGATGAGAGGCTGAACCAGTATTTAAGACAAGTATGTTGCTTTCTGAATTGAACATACTACCTGGAAATATCTGTGGGTTTCTAAACCACAGTGAGAAGTTACTGTGTATATAAAAATACACACCACAGACTGTTAGGAACATGGTCACCCATCAGTGTAATTTGATTGAGCAGGTCATAAAAAAACCCTTGAAGTTACCCATGGAGTTAACTTGGCTCTGTGTAGCTCTGTTGCTCTGTCCATGGTGGATGGCACAGGAATTACATGGCAAAGGAGGTTATGAAATGTGGAGAATTACTGCTTTTTCCTCTGTACCTCTATTAAATTGCTGTCCCAGAAGTCAAGCCGAAGGGATTTGACTCTGCTGATTTCAGGAAGATTGCGATGAATTCCAGAGCAATTCAAACAAATGAATATTCCAAGTTTGTAAGAAGCCCACTCTGGATCTAGATAAAAACACAAAGAATTAATTAATACACAGGAAAAGGTACAGCCACTGGCAAGGGTGAAAAACCACATCTGATGCACAGCCCAGGCTTCACACCTAATAAATACCTCGAACCCCACCCCATTGTTTATGGCTGTCACTTCACTGTGTTCAGAGGAACACCACCTGCTTTCTCTGTGGCCCCTGCATTTGTACATTCTTTTACTGATTATTTGCTTTAAAATTAATGTGACTGTACAGGCAGGTGAGTGGTGATGGAAAAGCTCGGCTAATTATTAGTTCTGCACGAAAAGCTGCTGTTGCTGAATTAACAAGGGAAGGAAGGTGCCGACAATGTGCACTACGGAGAGTACAACAGAGTACAACCACCTACAGCGAGGACTCTGTCCGCTGCCCGTGAAGGCTCCTGCTCTTGCCTGCTGCTACATCCCCTGAAGCAGCTTTGACAAGTACATCCCTATAGGCATTGAGTGCTCTGGCAAGACCATTTCCTTGGATTGCGCCACCGTCCACTTCTCCCTATCACACTAAACAGAAGCTACTTGACGCCTTCAGGTCCTGCTGGCTCCCGACTGACCCACCCGAACGGGCACTGGCGCCAGCACGGCGCGGGGTCTCCGGCGGGTCTTCCGTGCCTTTCTCTGCCCCAAGCCTTGCGCAGAGACACTCCCCAAGCTGGAAATCCACCCCACGCACCCTCCTCCTCCGGCAGCCTCATGCCCTGTCCACAAATAACCCTGAGAAGCACCCGGTGCTCAGGCTGTTTCCTGCCCCCTGCTGCGGTCCCCTGGCCCCGCGGGGCTCCCCGACAGCCGTGTCCCGGAGCGGGCAGCGCCCCGGGACCGTCCCGCTGCCGCCCTGCACCACACCGAATGAGGGGCGCGGCCGGTCGCCCGCAGGGACCGAGCGGACACGGCTGCGGACCGAGACGCGCAGCGCCCAGACGGCGCCACAGCTCGAGGGGGCGGCTGACCCCTCGTCACCGCCACTGTCGGCTCAGAAGCGGGTCCGGGGGCCGAGGGGCGCGGGGCCCTGCCCGGCGGAGCCCCCTTACCTGCGTTCCCGCAGTCGGCGCAGCGATCGTTACCGGTCCCGGCTGCCCTCTGCAGCTCCAGCAGCAGCGCCTTGTTGCGGTCGCGGTCCATCGCCCCCGGTGCCCGGCGCGGAGTGTGCGGAAGGCTCGGCCCGCCGGGAAATGAGGAACCGGAGCGGCCCCGGCGCCCGGGGTGCCCCGTCCCCTCCCGCGCCCCCAGGCCGGGCGGGCGCTGCCGGGCCGCCTCCTACAGGCGGTTCGGGGGATGCGGCCCCCCCGGCCCGGCCCGCGCCCCGCGGGCACCCGCCCACCGTCCCCGTCCTGTCCCGGCCCCCCGCCTCCGTCAGCTTTCCCGCAACGAGTCGGAAGTTCCTGCGCTGAAAGTTCATTACTAAGGGGCCTGTGTCCAGGAGGGCTCGTCCGCGCAGCTCCAGGTTTGTCTCAACCCCATCGCTCAAAAAAATTAAATGTACAAAGCTTGCTGGATAACAGAACAGCAGCCGTGCCCCAGACATCGACCAAAGCACCGGTACCGCCGGGGCAGGTGAGTCCCGCTCTCCCAGCGCAGCTCTGCCCCGCTGCGAGTGCTCAGCACAGGCTCTGAGGGAGCTCGGTGACACCAAGTAGTGCCACAAAAACCCTGCCCACATAGCTCAACACAGAGACAATACAGCATTTCAGTCCTACTGAAAATGTTCCTCTTTCATGATAAAGCAAATGCCACAAAGTCTGTGACTTAATATTCTGTTTAGCTAAGACAAGAGAACAGACAAAGAAAAATTTGAGAAAAATATTTTCAAGAAGGTTAATTAGTTCAGAAAAAGATTAGGAGGTATTCAAATATTTTTCTAGTTTCAGCTTAAATTTAATTTGCATTGCTAATTTGCATTGCTATAGTGTAGTATAACACACAATGCTTCTTTAGTACAGTTTATCTACAATCTTGTAAAAACACTGTAATTTTGAAGATGACTAAACACTACACTAGGCATGTGTTACCAATTCCAAATACTGAAACCTTTTTTCCATCTCTAGGTACTAAATAGTATTGTACCTTTTATTTATTTGTAAATATTGTGAAGTTACAAAATAAATAGCAGCAGAATATCTGAAAAGTTGTTCAACTACCTACATAGAATCTCTTTTCAGCACTTACCCTGTAGGAACTGTTGCATACTGGAACATAAATGTGGATTTAATTTTCCCCAGGTAATTTTCATGCAAGCCATACACCAAAGCTTTTTGATAGCTTAATTTTTGTAGTGTCCTTACAACTCCTGTAGAATAAAAGGAAGATTTTGTATGACATTTGGGAAATGGTTATTTATATATTTTACAAAGACTTGTGAAAGTCTTGCTCTTGAACGGATCCTTCCCTCCTCCCACTTCTATTCTGCAGTAGCATTAACACAACCTAAGCCTTTGGCTTGTTCTTGCAACCATAAATGATTTTTCCTATATTATTCATGGGATGGTAGAATAATGTCACCATCACTTACATTCTGGAAAGCAATATTGGAATGACAGTAAAAAGAAAGAAAAGCTTGAAACTTGGCTGAGATTCCACCAAGAACAAAGGTTGTTGTTTTTGGTTTTAAGTTGCTGTACATCTACTAGTAACTGCTGCTTAAATGGGGGAGAGTCATTGTGAAACTCCAGGGTTGTGTTTACTTCTATTTTCAAGACGCACAAGTTGGCTCGATGGGCAGTAGATAAAAGACTAAGCAGGGCCCAAACTATTGCAGGAAAATATTTAGCATCAAAAGCAGACAAATTTCACAGTACTGGAATGGAGCTTGTGAAGCATTTCCTTCTAAGCAGAGTTAGCAAAACCAGCCCCAGCTCCCTTTTCCTCAAGCCCATCCCTCCTGGAAACTTGCTTTATTCTAGCCTACAAAAGATGCTCATACCTGATACATAAAAATCCAAAGGTGCTAATTTATCAAAATTCAAATAAATAATCACATGCAGATTATCTTTCATGCAGAGTAGCTTGAGGTGATTTCATGTGGTAAATATCTGATCAAGAAGTGAAATACTTGAATTCCACCTTACCTTGTGGACACCACAGGAGATTCTGTAAACAACTTAAGGCAGTTAATAAAACCAGAGAGTTGACTTCAAAAGAAGGTAAATTGTCTCTCACTGCTTTCTAATTTGGGTCTTTGAAATTACACATGAATTTCCTAAAATACTACTACTTTATAGGACTTTTCTCATTTATGTAGATCTTCATAGTTAGATTGATAGTACCTTTATAAAGCAGTGAAGAGATACATTTTTGCTTTATTATTTAAAAAAAATTTTAAATGTGTATTTATTTATTTTACAAATCATACAGGAGAAGCACAGAATGTTGATACAATAAATCAAGCCATGAAGATTTTAACAGCCACCATTTAAATTTTTTGATAATTCTGGACTATAGAAAGAATAGACTATAAAGATGATCTACAGTGCAGAAGCTTAAAATAATTTACTGTTTCCATAAATATTTCTTATTCCTGAACATCTTTAAGACATGAAAAATGTAAGATGAGACCAGAACTAGTAAACGGCCTTCCTTGTTATTACAGAGACACTGAGGTTAAGTGGAGGACCACTGCATGGCAGCAGTCTGACTCAGTTTGAGGAACAGAAAAAGTGCAGCTGCAATAAAAAGGCAGAGAAGTACATGGTTGAACTAATTCCAGTTTTAAAATCCTTTAAAAAATATGTTTCAGGAGTTTTACTTTTAATACAACAGAAACACTCTGATTGTAGCAAAGTCTCACAAATTTATTGTCGTATAAAAATGGATTCAATCACAAATAATCAGACTGAAGTCTTGTCAAATACAAAAAGAAGCTTAAAAATAGAACACAATATACAAGACTAGAAGTAGTTAAATATTCCTGAACCCAAAGTAACACTGGGATAATTGTTATTTACAAAATCTTGCCTAAATCTTTTGAGACCACATTGAGCTACAGTAATAATTTCTCTACCTTTTTAGGAGATTAACATGCAGATCTGACAGCTGTAAACAATGAAAGGAATGTATACAAATATATGTACATTGAGGCTTTGTTCCTGTGGGAAAAGTGAGGAGTTGGTTTTAGTCACTTAGGCTTTGGAAGACTTGTTGCACACCCTCTGTGCCCCTCCCACCTCGAGTTATTATCACTTCATGGCAAATTCAGAAACAAACTTATTTGAACAAAACAGTCTCCTCAGAAAAAAGCATCTTTACTGTGGAAGTTCACAGTTGGTTGTTACAAAAGGACTTCTTGGTATGTGATCCACAAATTAGAAAGAAAGAGAGCAAAAAGAAGTCCCCACTGAATAGTTTGTGCATTTAATATTATGAATGCACTTCCTGGACAAGCACCAAACAAACCCACATTTCAGCTGTGGAGAGCAGTATAATGACAATAGATATATACATTATTTTAAATACTTATAAAAATTTAATATACAAATGGCTCTGAATGTACAATAATGTGGTAATTAAAAAAAATAAAATAATCAAACTATGGTGAGAATACCACCATTAGGCACGAAGTACTTCTGGTGTTGGTAATTTTAAGGGAAGTCCAAAGACAGACCATTTATCATTTGTCTGGGTATTTCGAGATGAATCCCTTCAAGATAATGCAAGAACCTATTAAAAAAAAAAAAAAGAGCAAAAATGATTGTTAAGGGAACAAAGCTATTTCCGAATATAAGGCAACACTTATTATTTTGAGACAAATGTCCACCTTTCTTGCCCAGAATTATTTGACAAAATATTTTATTAAAATCCTAAACTACCTTCTATAATGAAATGTAGCAAGATTTAGGAAAACCCAAACTTACCTTCTTTTAGTCTTCCCTTGCTCTTTAAGCTTCTCAGACCTACAGATACTGCGGAGAGTGGGGAGGTATTCAAGGGTACTGGCTTGCTTATTGCCCAGGTTTAAAGGACTTCTGGAAAATACAGTTTTGATGACAGCCAGCCTCTTCTGTGCTTTTTTGTGAGTACTAAAACAGAGAATGAAGCTTTATTGTTTCTTATTCAAGAATGTGCAGTGATGATTTTATTTCTTCAGGATCAAAGCCACTGGTTTAAAACTCCATTAAATTGATGGGAAACTGCATCCCAATGGATCAGATGTCTGCAGCTTCAAATTGTGTGCTGCTTACACAGCATCACAAAGCTGCGCTTGGACAGAAACATGAGGGCCAGCAGTTTGTTTGGTCAATGCTCTCATCTTAATCAGGAGTCTGATCTGGGGAGCTCTTCAGTCAAGATATGGATGTGAGATTCAGTACAACCACAACCAAAAGTATTTGTGTTCTTCAAAAATAAAAAGCATTATTCAGTTGGTATTTGCCAGAATATCCGTGTCAGGTCCAGTGTATGACCTGTGATATAACCTGGTCGCAGGATGGATGGTCAGATCCATTCTGACATTGCTCCTCTGGGTACTGACTTACAGAAAAAGGCTCTGACCCATTTTCCTGTTCACACCCCGGAATGGGCTTTAAGTGCCCATTGTCCCAATTTTACCTGTGATGACTTGTTTATGTTAAAAACAATGTTTCATGCCCATACTTGATAGTATTCTTTGGTCTTTTAAAATGTATTAAAGGTTACTCTTTGTTAGCATAAGTCACTACAAAGACTTTACTTTGGATTTTGTTAGGTCCTCATCAAGCAACACCTACCAACACACTTAACACAGGTTCAATACACGCAGGGCACGGGGTGACAAATTTGAATGTCTGGTACTTGCTGAATCATTTAACATTTAATGTCTTGAAAAGGCCATTCCTTTAGGGTTCTGTTATTCTTTTGGGGGTAGTGGTGGTGTTTGTCCATTTTTAAAGTAACTAAGCTAAGGCCACCATTCCTTAAGAACATTAGAGTCAGGCTGTTCAAGAAAAGTCACTCTTTGCAGATTGCCAAGAAGTTAATTTAAGGTTGTAAAAGCACAGTGAACAATATATTGCAGTATTTTGAGGCACACTGACAAGAGTCATAGTGGTATGAATGTGTATACATCAAATCTGAAACAGTCCTACACCCTGTGAAATGCTCTTCTGGACAAATAACTGCATTATACTCCAGAAGTATTAACAAAGTCTTACCTTGAATCAGCTGACTGACTGAAGGATATGCAATTCCTTGTGTTTGAGACAGGCAAAGTAAGTCCCTTCAGCTGATCACTTTCAGGTGTTTTACAGGTACTCAAAAAGGATTCCAAGTTTTGTGAAATATTATCAGAACTTTTGGTGAAGCTGAGTGCTTCAATAGCTGCCTTTATTTCACTACAGCTCTGGGAACTCCACCAATCAGTATTTTCTATACTGAATTCATCACAAAGACCATTTCTGATTTTGGCATTTGTCCAATGAAATTCTTCATTTTTAGAAAACTCCAGTGGTTCTCTGGTGTTAGTGTTTACACAGCAATCCAGGAAAGACATGTTTTCCACAAACTCAGTCAGTGGATTCAGACACTGAAAAGCAACTGCAGACCTTTCTTCCCTTGCTGAGGTTTTAGTTTTAACTTCTTTTTGTTCTTTATGCATCAGCACTTTTGATTCCTTTTTATTGATTTCAGCACATGATTTCGGACTATCTGATGGCAAAGTTATGAATTCAGCTGAATAGTTCAGCTCAGTATCAAATAAGTCACTATCATCTAATATCTCAAGCCTTTTCTGAGTCTTTGTCTTTTTAGACCTTTTTCCAGGGCTGCTTTTCCCACAGCAAGAACTCTTAGTAGATCTGTTTTTTGAAGAAACTACAGTAGTCCTTTCAAGTATAGACTTTGAGGCTTCAGACTGGTTTGAAAGAACTTGCACTGGTAAGGGAAGAATGAGGTCAAGATTACTATATACAAAATCCACATGCTTCATCTGGAATTCTGTGAGAAGCTGCATCAATTTATTCCATTCCTCCATGGTTGTGATTTTGTGCTGTAAAATAATAATCGTGAAAAGATTTATCAATATATTAAAATACATTTTTTTAAAAATAAAAATGTTATTACAGAAAATCTCACACTCCTGGCTTTGTGCTTGTGAGGTGAGGGACTTACGCTTGCAGGAGACACCCCCCCAGTTCAGATTGTACTTAATAATCATAGAATTCTCTAATTTCTACAACAAACCTTTTCAGAGATTTGCTTCTAAGATTATGCTATTCCTGGTGATGGTTACACTCAGTTACCTGGCAATCATTCAAAGTATTAACTAGTCAACTACAAAAATACCTTAAGAAATGTAAACAAATCTTCTGAAGGCAACAGGATGTTCTTAAGGCCAAGCAATGTCTCTACACAGCCTGTATCACATTTTGGAAACTCCTGAAGATGTGCGTCATCAGCTTGAGAAAAATCCACCTTGGAATCATTAGACTTTGCAGGATGAATGACATTATCTGCTTTCCTTGTCTCTTTTCCTTCTGCACAAAGATAACAGGCTTTACTTGAAAGGGAACAACTGCATCGTGAAATTGATTTCCCACCTCTTTGCCTCAATTCCTGTGACAAAGGATGCTGTAACTGTCACCTCTTGCTGTGGTAATGGAAGAATGGAGCAGCTGAAATGAGTCATCCCCATGCCCAGTTCACTGCTGGCAGTGTCACCAGCCCCGCTCTCCTGCTTCCCAAGTAACCTTTGAAGGAGGCTGTGCCTCACTTGTCTCTCCCTGTCACTCCCTCACACCCCTAAACTCTTCCTGAATCCTTTGGGATCGAGTTCCTACCCTTGCCTGCTTGCTAGCTTTCACCCACTGCATTTTCACCCCTTTTTCAGCTCTGCTTCTTCTAGATGAATTGCCTACAACTCTGCTATGTGGATAAAGAACTGCAAACTGTGAGGAAAATTACTACTGGTTCCCTTCTTTGCCCAGTTTTGCTACTCAGAACATGAAAGGGAGATAGTAAGTACCATAATGATGGGGAATAAACCCCTCAAAATGTAGTTCCTTATGCATTAATACAAGGCTTTGAAGTAGCTCAAAAATACCAGACCCCCCCCCCACCCCAGTATTTAGGAGTCTTACAAGAAGTTACCATTTATTCATACATGTCTAAGAATGCTTCAATTTAGTCAAATTCATATTTAGATGGATTTTTTTTTAGTATTAAATTAAATCAACATACCATGAGGTGCCAAATGCTTCTCTTTCAAGCATCCACCTCCACTTCTAACCCAAAATTGTAAGAACAGAACACTTTGTCTGATATCACAGTTATTTGTGGTCAGGAGAGCAGCCAAGTCTTTCACATCTGTCCGTAGGTTCTCAGCCAGGCACAGAGCTTGGAGATAGCTCACAGAGTTTATCTAAACAAGAGTTACACACAGACCACTGAAACAACTCCTGCCAATCACACTGCAGGAAGTCACACAAGAGCAAATTATTCTATTCATGCTTGCAATGAATTTTGCCTTTTAATACAGAAGATTAGTTTATTAAATTAGATTACAGTTAGATTAAAACCTTTACAGAAAAGCAAAATACCCAATCTATGTAGCCTATGTCAGAGAATTAAGTTCAATTTATAAATTCTGATGAAAAAGCTGAAAAGCTGATGAAAAACAAACACACAAACATATTCTGCTTATGGTCCTGAGACTACCTACACCTTGCTTCTCATCATCAGTGATCAGCTTTTACTGAACTATATTAATTTAAAAGGCTTTTCTTGCATTCTTTCTTTTAACTCTGCAATTGCCTGGATGTCCAACAGGTTTTCAGTTTCACATTGTGCAATTTCCCCTTCTCAAAAGTTATGTCCTTCTGATTCTCATTTATTTAGGTTTTTCACCTAATACATAGCTGCAAATAAAACTATTTGCTACACAGAACACTAGTGTTTACATGAAAAGAATAACCCATAATATTTCTAAAATAACTCCTGTACTTTTTAATGAATGAACCAATACTGGCATAACCTACTTTCAGATAAGAGCTATCAGATATTTATCTAACTACATTCTAAAAACTAAATGAAGTGATTAAGTGATGTTCTTATTGTACTTCTCAGTACCACTAAACTGTTTGGAAAATAAATCTTCCAACCTAGTAAAACAGCTTCTACATGTAAAGATAAATACATCCTACACATCCTTACATAAACCCCAAAGACATGCCTGTTTCTGATCAAACAGATATGTTACATCAGAAATATATAAACCTACACCTACATTTAAATTTCAAACTGAAGTCGGCTGACAGTTACTTGCTTAGGATGTACCCGCGTTTCCAGACACAGACTTACCAAAGAAGGGGTTTTGAAGTTGATCTCTTCAAAATAGCCATCAAACATTAAGCTGAATGTTGGATCTATAAAGAAATATCAGTAAACTGTCATGACATTACGTTCAAACCTAGTTATTTTCTTTATCCATTGAGAGCAGCCAGTAGCTTTATTCAAACACTAAAATACTTGCTTTACAGTCTCCACTCATTAAATTTTGCATTTAGGAGAAGTATTCAACCATCACCATTTACAGCCTCCAGTTAAAAGTGGCTCTTCTGTCTGTAAAGCTTAATTATTGTCACAAACACTACTCACCATTGGTGGTAAGAATTACAGGTCTCTTTGCAGTTGCCATGAATGTCTTTATTGCACTTAGAAATCCTGCATCTTCATCAAATATTATATCCACCTACAGGAAACAAACGAAGTATCAATAGCTTGAACAGCAGTTACAACAGCAGTGAATGCAATCACAGTGTATTTCATGTGAATTTTACCTCTTCAAAAAGAATGAGAGATGTTGCACTTTTCCTGCTATATTCTCCTCCTTCTTCATTTATTGACTTAATTTGAGCATCTTTCTTTACTTCTGCTGAATTCTGAGTATTTCCTGCAGATGGATGAATAATTGAGCAGGAAGGAGGAGTGAAACCATTTAATGCTTTCCAGGTACTGGCTTCAAAAGTCCCCCATGTATCAAATGCTTAAGGAAATCTATTATTTTCCCCACACAGCTCCATGTACACAGTGTAGCATTTCCATCTCCAAAGGTAATTAATTATTAAAAAGGCATACCTACCTCTATTTTTTTCTTCCGATGTTCCTTCTTCATCATTATCTTTATGTCTGGCAGAAATTTTGAAGTAGTTTGCAAGTGTTTTAGGGGGCAAGCTTCGTTGTAATCCTGCTCCTTTTGGTGACAGTGGTGGTTTTCTTGGAGAAATAACTTTCTTTGGAGAATACATTTTTTCTGCAAGATACATTTAATATTAAACTTCATCTGGAGATATAATGTCAAACTGGTATTTCTCAAACAAATTTAAAGTAAACCCCATTTTTTATCTAGTAAATGACAGGTTTACTGATACAGTTTCCAGCTGATTTCTGCTTATTTTCCTTTTCTCTTGTTATTGGAAAAGCTTTCTGTTCAACTTCCTATTCAAGTGCCACAGCACTTAACTCCGCCACTGCAGAAATAATGTAATCAAGAGTCAGTATTTTAATAAAGTCATTATTTAATTTGGTCTGTAGTTGTGTTAACCAACAGAACATTTCTTACCATTATGGCCAGATAACCTAAACCTGCTGTCTTTTTAAAAACAACTGATGTCTAGAATTTGTTTTGGGAATTCAGTCTTTAACAGCCTCTTCCCCTCCATAAACCCACCCCATAATTCAAACCAGAGAACCCCAGATAAGAACCATGAGACTTACTTGGTGACTTGGCAGTGCTACAACTGTTAAAAAAGCAAGGCTTGTGTGCATTAACACCTTTTTTGTCCACTTGATGAGACTGAGTAGCTTCTTTCAGCTGGGACAGTATCTGTCTCCCACTACGCTGGCAAGAGGCATTGACTTCGAATATCTGCAATGGTATTTAATTTACAAAAAAAATAAAAATTGAAGTGTAGACATATTACAAATGCTTTTGTATCATTAGTTATAAATAAGAAAAATGCACTGAGGAACAAACTCCACAAACCTTAAACCCAAGCTCCTGAGCACAAGCATACACTGCAGCAGTCTTCCCCACTCCTGGTGGACCAGTTATCAGAACTGTATTGCAAAGGGTTATCTCTTCCTCAGTATCAGATTTACTATCTTTAAAGTCAAGGCTGCTTAAAGAATCTGTAGAATTATTAAAAAGAAAAGAAAGGATTACTGTTTTATTTTTGCCAACTTTTAACAAAAGATAAACTATATTAATTCTATCAGTACCTTCTTGCTCTTTGTCCTCGTTGTCCCTTTTCTGATTTCGTTTTTCTTCCAAATCAGCTCTCTTTTTCCATTCTTTTAACCAACTATGAAAGGCAGGAACAAAACAAGAATAAAAATTGCTGGTGAATTACATGAACCAGGTTAAGATGGAACAGAATATAAAACCAGGGGACATCAGCCACTTGTTATCCCATAGAAACCTATCAAGTCCTTTCAGATAAAAGTGAAAAAAATGTCCAGGATTTGATTCTTTTGTAGAAAAGGTTTCCTTTTTCATTCTCCATTCTATTAGCTGATCGGTATAAAAACAAGTCATTTGGTGAGCTAGTTAATCCCTCATAATTTAGTGTTGTTTTGTCAGATGGATCTTTAAATTCTGTGTAAGAGCCACGCCAGTAACTTAGGCAAAAGACACACAGAAAATTTAACTGAAAGCACAATGTATTAGGTGGACTTCAGTGCTAAATTCCTGTCAAAAGCAGAGGCAGTACAGCAAGGTCAGGATCAGGATGCTTGAAGGGAAGTACAGACAAGTACTGCTCTCTCAGTACTTGAGCATAATCAAGTAACATGAGGTTTTGAGTTATTTTAGGACCGGATCCATGTTCCCACTTCTGACCTGTGTAGTCTTTCAATTTCTTTCTTGTTCCCTACAAGTTCACTGGAATCTTGAGGCTGATATTTTTCTGTCCAGAGCATGTCTTCCTTTTCCACACCTACAGAAAAAATATCCATTTTAAAATAGTTCTTCATGCAAAAGAACCGATCAAGTCTAGCAGAGTACTAGGACTAGATATGATTTTTGCATCACAGTGGAAAGCTGAAGTACATCACACATACACTTCCTCAATGCAAAGATTAAAATGAGACAGGAAATGCAGTTACCTGAAGGTGCACTTGGATCTGATAAACACTCAGTGTTTTCTGTCACACCATCTGGTTTCTGGGTCTTGTTTTTTCCCAAATGTGTGGCTTGTCCTGTCTCTGTTTGTTTTTCTCCAGATATGGGAGGAATAAGGTTCCTGGGAACGCTTGATTTCATTTCAGTCTCTGTACCTTCAAGTTGTTTTCTTCTTTTTGATTTGCGGTCTTCTGTTTCTTTCCTTTTCCTCTTCATTTCCTTCCAACTGTCAGGTTGTTTCTGAATTACATCAAGATTTGCAGTGCTATCTCTGCTTTCTAAGAAAAAAAATTGCATCCTTTTAAAATTTCAGGCTATGTCCATTACCACTGTACATTTGTTTAAGCCATATTTGAAGAATTTGGTAAAATAACCTAAAAGGTGAGGATCAATTTATTTCCAATAACAGTATTCCTTCAGTAACATATTTTAAAAAATTCCCAGTTGCTTTTTAATGCCAGAGAGAGTGAGAGTGGTTTTTTCCCTACATAGATTCCTAACCTTGTGTACTGTTTTCCAAAGCCAACCGTTCTGTCTGCTTTTTCAGGAAACTGGAGTAGTATTTTCTCACTGGAAATTGAGAATTAGAAGACACGATCTCATCTAGCAAATCTTTCTTGAATGCATCAGGAAAAGCTGGTCGGTGGCCTAAGAGCTGGAATACACACACACAGAATTACTCAAATCTTTACACAGAATGCTTTGCATAATTTAAACTGGCGGTGTCTTGTTAAATTCAGAGATTAACAGAAACTGTTAAGAACTGATGAGAACTTTCTGATGTTAAGATGCTAAATAGGTAACTCACACATAAGGAAATCTAAAAAAAAAAAAAAAATTACAGGACTGAAACAGATTCAAACTACAGGACTTTTAAAAAACATAACTCCAAACAAATATCAAAACAATTTGAATTTTGAAGTACTAACCACAGGTGCAGAACAAGTTCCAGTTCGTTTTGAATTCACAGTGGAAAATTCACCAAGTGAGAGAGTGATTTTTGTGACGTTGGTGACTTCAGTACTCAGTTCCCTCAGCTTAGTTAATAGAGGGCATGATGGTGATTGCAATTTCCACATTGGAGAACCTACAAAAGAACCCCCACCAAAAACAAAACAAGAGTTAGCTTCTGTTCTAGGGAAAAGAAACAGGCTGGTCTTCTCTCTTTTTGCCTTCATCAGAAGGAAATGATTTCTGCCCAAATCAGTCCAATACAATCTTTATTCTCCAAACTGGAGCTTAACAGATCAACTTTTTTAACTAAATATTAAGAATTTTGCATCCTTACCCACATATGTATAGACTACTTTAGCATCAATTTAATTTGTAAATTCTGTATTCAAAAACATCTCACTGGAGCTTCTAAGTTTTGTTTTCTTACTGAGACACAAGAGGAAACTCTCACTTATTCCAGCTCTAAGCTGTTCAAGTTTTTTCTTTTTTGCACAAATTCCTCAAATTATCACATACATTTAAACAAAACCCAAAAGCTTAAAAAAAGCTTACAGTCATCCTTCTGCTGTACATGGACAACAGTCTTAAAGCAGGAACTTGCAAGAGAGTATGCTTCCATTGCTGCTGCTTTCTTTGCAATCTGCCTTTTCAGTGACTCTGGCAATCCACTCATCAGGAATTCACGTTTTGCTCTGAACTGATCATCATCTTGAGAATTTTCAGATGCATCTTGGCTTTAATGAAAATAAAAAGAAAAAAAAAGAATTATTAGAACTTCCAGCTATGCAAGGCTGAATTTAATCATTCTCTTCCACGTGAGTTAAAAAAAGTCTGTTAGAACTGCTAAAATTAGTTTTAATGTAGTTAGTTTGAATTTAATTCTAAGTTTTGTGTTACAAATTTTAATCTAAAAAAATTCTCTTTGTATTTTTATATACAATTTGGGATTTCTTTTTAATCAGTCATCAACTACATTTCCAGACATCTAATATGGCTCTAAAATGGTTGAGGAACTCTCAGAGACACCCCTAAAATTTTGCAAGCAGATTAAAATACTAATCAGTATAAAAGTCATGAATATTTATAGCACATGTCAGTAAGTATATTTAAATCTGTCAAATGAGAGAATGGTAAAGTAACCTTGAAACATATTTTGATTTTTAAGCAACTGCACACTTGACAACTGACCTGCTTTCATCAAAGATCACGATCGGTTCACCTGCAGAGTTCTGAGCACTCTTGCCTAGGCAGGAAGCTGGATATCCCAGTTTCCCTTTAAAAAGGTACAAAAAAATTATTAGATTAGCACTCATACAAGATGCTAACCTTGCTTCTGTGTTTACTACCTGTATGTTCCATTTAACATCATCAGGGAATCTCCTTTTCTTAAGGGAAAGTTGAGTATTTTAACAAAATTCATTATAGCTTTATTTCTAATTATTTTCTCAGTATTGATGTCATTTTATAAAATTAGGAAAAAAAAGGAGAGGCAACAAAACATGACCGTTTTTCAAACAGTTTTCCCTGAATGAAGAAATATCAAAACAAGACATGTAAATAACCTCTGCACTATTCATTCATATAAAAAGGGAAGGTATATATTGGAATATTATACAAGATAAATCAGAAGAAAAGATGAATACACTGCAAAGGCAGCTTTATAAAATAAAGTTACAACACTCAATAATATAAAATGTTTCTGTAATAAAAAATAAACACATTTAGTAAAACCCAATTACCACTGGAGTTCTTTGCAACCTTCAAGTTTTTAGACTTCTTCCCCAAAACATCATTTAAGCTCCGAAGTTTCTTTTCCTTCACACTCTGCTCTGTAGTACTGACACTACTCACGCTTGAATCTAGAATTATTACTGATTCCTAGAAGGAAAGTAAACCAAATAAGAAAAGAAACACAACTTTTCCTCCTTTATTAACAGTACATTGCAGATATGTACCTTAGCTTGCAAACATTTCTTGTAAAGAATCAAGTAGGAATCATCTGTGTAGCTTAAATCAATCACAAATATATCAAAATATCCCCCCCTCCCCAGTATAGCCTTACATCACTTTCTTCTAATTTTTTCTTCTCAGCAAGAGCTCGCTGTCGAGACGAGCGCCTCACAGGAGCTGAGTCTTCATTCACTTTTGATCTGTTATGCTGTATAGCCTTTGCTTTTTCAATCAGCTGCTTTGCTTTGGATATGTTTTTAGAAGTGGAGTTTATCTGTTAACAAAGAACAAAAGAACCAAAATAGCAATTAATACTGCTATCTTCACTAAGTACTTTGCATATAAATATAATTTTTCACTTTCATAGAAGTATGTAATTGTTGCAAAATTTCATTGGTATCAAAAAGAAAACAAAATAATTGAAAGGAGAAGCAAACCAAGATGATATCAACAGTTTTCAAAAGGGAGTGAGAGCCCTGCAAGCGGATCCTCAATTTGTCCACGGAACAAATGAAATATGGGCAGTGACATTCTTAAGCCTCAGCTGTTCTGCTGTGCCCAAACAGTATCACAAATCACTGGGTCATTTAGGTTGGAAAAGACCTCTGAGATCATCAAGCCCAACGTCTGACGAATCACCACCTTGTCAAGTAAACCATGGCACAAAGTGCCACATCCAGTGGTTTCCATATCCCATCCTGAGAACCTGCAGCACAGGAGCATGCTATTGTATGGGACTTTTCTGTTATGAAAGGTGGATTTTTACTAATAAAACATGTTTTAAAATCGAAAGTACAAGAAACTATCTCAAATTCTATCATAAATCAGAGTAATATTCCCTTTCCACTGGGCAGCTGGGAACTGTCATATTGCATTACATTAGACTGTTACACAATACTGAATAGACCACAATTATACCAATTTAGGAAATGACAAAATACTGACACCAGTGGTTACATAAATTACCTTTGTGTTTTTGGAGCGAGACTCTTCATTTCTCATTGCTTCAGCTTTATGTGATTTTGTAGCTGCTTTGATACGTGTAAACCTCATTCTAATTAGGGAAAAAGTATTATGAAATTATTACTGTTTAATAAAGGGAAATGTTACTCAAAATAATTTTCAAAAGCCATTAAAAATACAGTGCTGTAAACAGAAGCAACTTCCCAACTGGTGGTTGAGGTTTTTTTGTTGTTTGGTTGGGGGTTTTTTGGATGTCTTTAGAGCAAACACATTTATAGTCAGCTTTGGTCCTTCTCTATTTTTACCCACCATGATCAGTATCCATGCAACTTTGGTATACAATCCATTTGTAATTATGTCTTATTTTCAAAATACTTGCATACAATTAATGGGCAAAAAGGTAGAATATACTCTAAAATGTTTACCTTATTGGGCTGTTTCCATCAAAGGGCACAGTAATCACCTCAGCTCTGTACATGTTGCTTTTCTTGCAGGATTGCCTGCATGCTTTTGGGGTGGAAGTCTGTAATGGGCAGCCACTTAATTCATCTGCAAAACAGGCACTTCTAGCCCTGGGCTTTTTAGGTGTAACATTTGTTGATGTTTTGGTTTTCTGCTGCCTTAAACTCCTCCTTAACTCAGTCACTTTTGGACTTGATGGAATTATTACATCTAAGGTGTTTTCCACAGTAATAACATCAGCACCTGCATCCTCTTCTCTATTATAATTGCTAGTGTTTGAGACATCAGTTTCCTTAGTTTCTGAAGCCTTCTTCCTTCTGTTTCCTTTTTTCTGAACCTTCCTAGATCTTCTGGGTTTAGTTCTATTCTTTTTAGGTTTAGAACGTCTGTATTTGTCCACATAATCTTCTGGTATCCCGCTTTCTAATCCTTTATTAGAAGGAATGACATCTTCAGATCCTTCTTTTTCTTTTGAAGACTTTGCAGCAGCTTGCTTTTGTTTTCCAGGTGCCTTTTTAACTCCACTTTTTGTTACATCTGCTGTTGGTTGTCTAAAAGCCTTCATAAACTGATGCTTTTCTTCCAGAGTACATTTTGGCTTCAGAGAATCCGATCCTGCAGTCTCCAGTACAGCCAGCTCCAATTCTTCTTCCTCAATAACTACATTGGATTTTCTTTTCTGAGTCACCTGTTCAGTTTGCTCACTGTCCAAGAGGGGTGGCCTGCTTTCTTTTTCCCCTACATGTCCTTTCTGCTTCAAAAAAATGGAAGCTATTTTCCTAGAGCCTTTTTGCTGCTTATTTAATGGAGGTAATTTGGGGGGAATGGAATGAACTTGTGCAAGGACAGTCACTGTTCGGAGTGGCAGCTGTTGAGACTCCTCACACTTTTCTGGGTCACTAATACTATCACTTTTGTCCATTTCATTTGCTGTACCAGAAGTGCCCATTGCTGGCTTTGTGTCTTCTTCAACATTATTTTCTCCCTGACTTCTCAGGAAGTCCTCAAATGACACTGTTATGATACAATTATTTACCTGGGATGTCCCATCATCCATATCAGCCTCAAAACTGGAATTATCAATAGCATCACCACACTCTGCTACTGTATTGGTCTTCTCTTCAGTTTCCTTTTGACACATTTCATTAATCTGTTTTTCCGATGAACAGCTTTCAGACAAATCAATATTTACTATGTGCTTCCTTTTCCTTGATTTTCTTATCCTATTTTTTGATCCCTTTGTTTCACAACCAAAGTTTTTTGCATTTTTTCTGGAGGGGACAATGTTTGGGAAGTTCTCTCTTTGCACATTATCTTCTGCTGATTCTCTTGCACATTTTTGGTCCACTAGAGCACAAGAAGCAATAAAGTCATTACTGTCTTGTTGCAGTCCTGCAGTTATTCTGCTGTCATCACTACTAATTTCTATTTCATGGTCATTCTCAGATTCTTTCATTTCTTTTAGCGTATTATTTAAATTAACTTTCTTCCCTTTTCTTTTCCGCTTTAAAGTTGGCTTGAAAGATGATTTACACTCTTTGTCATCAGCATCCAACAGTGTTTTATTTTCTCCAGCTCCAGATGGGAATGCAGCATTCTCAGTTGCAGATGTCTTTTTAAAATAATCCAGAATATTGTTGGATTTTGGTGATGACAATGCTTTATCCACTGGTTTTGCTAATGGTGAAAAATACCTTGTGATTGTTTTTACAGAAGCATCTTCTTCTCGCCGCTTCTTGCATGGCTGTAAAAGGTACAACATGAATCTTAGTTTTAAAACTTAAGATGACTTACACTTTTTCAGAAAACAAAAATTCATGTTTATGTGCTCAGACGGTGCATGCATCAACTTTATCTCTGTGTTTTCAAAGGCCATCTAAGTTTGGAATAAAGGTTCTGCTGTTTCAAATAAATAAAAATCCTGTTCTGAAACCTTGAGATGGTCACAACTGAAAGGGACCACAAGGTCTTCAGAACAGCTCTGCAGAGATTTCACAATACTGGAAGTCTGAAAGTCTAGGTCAATTCAGATGATCGACTCTGACATGTTCCCCAGAGGGTCTGTGGAGGATTTAAGAGGGAATTCCAACATCACTTAAAAAGGTCTGATCCTACCGTAAATATCTTAGGAAGACCCTGTATCTTTAAGAGTACTTAAAGAAAATGAACGCAAGAGAATTCTTATCTCGTATAATTATTCAAACCATAAACCAGCATTTACTTCTACAGCTCCAAGAAAGACTTCGGCTCATAAAGACTTTTATAACTCCTGGTTTACTAGAAACTGAACTCCTCTGAAATCACACCCTCTGAAGCAGAAAACCCCTCTTCCCAAAGCCCCTCGAAAGCCTTTAATGACAGCCAGGCCCGTGGGGCTGCGCCGACCGCCAACAGCGCCCGAGAGCGCGGGCCGGGGGCGGGCGGCACCTCACACCTCCCCTGGTTACACCGGGGAGAGGGGGCGATCGCCAAAGGGGCGCAGCCCGTCAGCGGCACTCCCTCTCTCCGCCCTCACAGCGCGACCCCCGGCCCGCGTCCCCACCTGAATGTCGCCGTCGTTCCCGGGGAGGAGAGGGGAGGCGGCCGCCGCGGCCACGGTGACCCTGCCCACCATGTCCGGCTGCTGCGGGCGCGGAGCGCTCCCGGATCGTTCGGGGCGGGGGGAGCGCGAAGCCCTGGGCCCCGGGCGGTGCCCTCAGGGGCGGGGGGCGCGCGCCGCCACCATGGCCCCGATGGCGCCGCCTGACGGGCGCGCGCGCCGGGCGGGCGGTAAAAGCGCGCGCGGGACCAGATTCGGATCCTCCGCGCGGAAAGCGGGGGGCGGGGCCTCTGGCCGCTCCCACGTGACCCGCGCGCGCTGCCCAACGGCCGCCCGCCCGTCCCGGTCACGTGACGTGGGCGACCCCCGGCGCCCGCTCGCCCCGCCCCCTTCTGCTCCCCCTCCCGCCTTCAGCGCCGTCAGTCGGGTTTTCGCGCCAGGGCCATGACG
>VXBT01005501.1:125236-164877 GCA_013400235.1 Oriolus oriolus | reverse complement strand
GCCTCGCTGCCGCCGCGGCTGCCCATGGAGGCCGCCGCCGAGGCCGAGGTGCGGCTCCTCTTGCAGGAGGCTCGGGAGAGCATTGAGGCGGCGCGGAGCTACCGGCGGGAGCTGCAGCAGCGGCTGCGGGGGCTGCACCAGGCGCGGGAGCAGGTGGGGAAGCGGAACGGGACGGGGCTCTCCGGAGCTGCCCCGCGACGAGCGGCCGGAGCCCTGCCTGGGCTGTGCCTGCCCGGTGCCCGCAGGCGGGGCCGGTGGGGGTGGCCGGCACCAGGGACCCCTCCGGGGCGGCGGCGGGCCCTGGCCGCTCCTCTCCCGGGGTCCGGTGTTTGTCCGTGGTTCCTGTCCGCCAGGAGAGCCGGGATGGGGCTCAGGTGTGGGGAAGGTGGAGGAGGGGGAGCCCCGCCGGACCGGGGGGTGATGAGAGCCGTGGGACCGGCCTGTGGCCTCGGTGGGTGCCGGAGATGGAGGGCGTGGGCAGATGTGGGACGTGTCGGAGGAAAGAGATGCGAGCTGAAGTCTGTTACTGAGCTGAGCCTCATTTTCTGGGATGACAGGGAGGTTTCCCAGGCAGGAATAAAGATGTTAAGGAACGTTTTCCGAAGTAGCTGGGATGCTAAGTCTGATTTAATAGGGAGTGTTATACCCATCTTCACATCAGATACCTGCCTGGACTAGCTGCTCCCTGGTTCAGATGCTGAAGGCTGCTGTCCCCATGCACCACAGTGCCTGGGTCACGTACTCCGTGGGTCAGGCAGGAGGGTTGCCAGCATTCCAGGTTAGCTGGTTTGTCTGCAGCTGTGCACTGGAGCCAGGGGAGAGTTTCCGCTGGGACTGTGACCCACCCGCCGGGAGATGCAGAAGGAGATAGACAGGTGTGGGCAGGGAGAGGCACAGTGCAGGGCTGGCTCCTCTGCTCAGGCAGCCTCTCAGCGCTGGGGTTTTGCAGACTGGAAGTGATGCCTTGCTGTCTTTGATTCAGCTCTGGAAGGGGTAAATAAAAACCCAAACAAAACCAAACTCAGAGAGTGTTTCTGTGGTGACCTGTTAGTTTTTCTGAAGCAGATCCCGTTAGTGTAGAAACCTGCTGTAAATCTGCTGGGAGAGTGTCCTGCTTCCAGTGCATGTGGGTGATCACTGGACATTTAATTACTCAGCGTTGAAACCACAGGCTGCTTAAGAAAATGAATTGTTCATGGCTGTCTTTAATCTAAACCTTGTCATCTCGAAGTGTTGCTTGGCAATTCCAAGTGCAGTGAGAGGCAGCCCATGTGCCTTTGTGCAGTGAGTGTGTAGTTAGCTCGCCTTTCCTTTTCCTCTCAGGGGGAATTTCTTTGCTCTGTGCATGTTTATGTTTTCTCTGTTCCCATCTTCAGGACCACTTGCTAGTTTTGTGCACATCCAAGAGTTCCCTGTGTTCCCAAAGTGCTGAATGTGCTAGACTGGGGTTCACATCGTGGCAGCTTTATTATTTGGGGACTGGTGGGCTGATGTGATAGGACTGGATCACTTACGTTTCATCCTTTTCCTTTGGACCAATGGGACGTGATTTTCCGCAAACTTTATGCAGCTCTGTGTGTTCAGGGACTTGCATTTCCTCTTTTGCATGATGAGCAGTATCTAATTCAGGGGCTGAGCTGCTGAATTTGTATCTGCCTGTAATGGAGGTAAAGAGCTTGGAGAAGTGACTGTTCTGCCTTCCTTTGCCCCACCCCTTCACAAAGCTAAATACTTCCTTTTTTTTTTTTCCCTCAAGCATTGAAATTACAAGAAAAGGGAAACAGAGCTGTGTGGCAGCTGCAGAGCTTCATGAATATTAGTTGAAGAGGAAATTTATTTTACCTAGCCAGAGAACTTCCTGTGTTGGTTGTCTGTACTTCTAAAGATCTAGAAATTACGTGTAATGCCGTGAGCGTGTTGCAGCATTTCTTTGTGTGTGTAACTTAGAAAAGTTGTTCACAGGGAGATGTTTACTTCTGATTTTTGCATCTTTAGCTCAGGGATGTTCAAGTGTGTTTTCTTCTCCAAAAGTCAGATTCAGCAAGTTTGCGGACATTTTAATAAGCACTTGTAGAACCTTCTGTGGTCAGGTTCTTCCGGAATCAAAACAGACTTGCTGTTCACCCTGTCCTGTCACCAAGGGTGGCTGTTTGAACAAAATTGAAAAGAAAGCTGAGGATTTTAAAAATCCAGTGAACTGATAGGGCTTGGAAAAGTGCTCCTAGATAGTCTTCTAAAAGTCTGATAGGTTTTTGTTTGCAAGGAGAATTACCTGTATATGATGGCAGGTGGTTTTTGAGTAGGGTTACAGCAGTGGGGGCTTTTTGAGGGGCAGCAGGGAGGAGATCTACAGAGCATTTGGATTTTTCTGACAAGAAAATTTCCTTGAATGAAGCACCCATAATCCAGTTTGTATTTTGCTTAGTTAATATGCTCTTCCCCTCGTCCAGGCTGGTTTCTTTGCCTCCCTCCCTGCTGTACGTGTTCTAAAAATGACTTCACTAATTTGTTAACTGCCAGTGGTCATTTTTTAAAAGCAGACTCCACTTGCAGCTTTACTCCAGCAAATGCAGATGAGATGCTTCGGAAAAATAAAAGATGTGTATGGCCTTTGCCTTTATCCTGAATCCTTCTTTCCTGTTACCTGAATTCAGATCAAAGAAAGTGCAACACTGACCAGAGATGTGCTTGAGCAGCATTTTAGCGATTTAAAAGGGACCCTAAAGAAGCTGCTGGATGAGCGACTGATGTCCCTGCTGCAGGAAGTGGATGTCATAGAGCAGGAGAGCATCAAGCCCCTGGATGAGTGCCAGAAGCTGATAGAGCACGGAGTTAGCACGGCTGATGATCTGCTCCGGGAAGGTAAGGCAGGACCTAGTGCTGAGTCTTAGCTCTGCCTTCCAGTGTGGGTCTGTAAAAAGTCTGGAATTATGAGCGGTGTGTTTGGCTCATTTTGGACTTATCTCAAGCTAAGTGATTAAGAGTTGGGTAGATGTAGTGAAGAGCTGATCAATATTATCTCCTGCAAATCTGTATTTCGACATTTCACTCCGATCCTAGGGTGTACGTATGTCAGTGTAGCCTTTCCTAAAGGGCAGGAAATACCTGTTTGGGAATTATTTCACTGCAGAGATATTCTGTACCTCTCCAGGCTAGACAGTAAAGTATATTAGGCTACTTCAAAATAAAATACATTGTGGGTACCACTATAGCAAAGTGTTTATTTTGAAGTAAGTTATTTCTGTCTTTCTGAAATAGCAGCTGAAATAAACAGATTGTCCTGCTAAGTGTGATTATGTTTGCTATTGGTGGGGAACATGAGGAATGACATGGCCACTGTATGGGGAAAATTTCTCTAAAAAGTCTGAAGATGAGGCAGACAAAAATGGACATGTGGAATATTACTGTAAGGGCCAGACTATACTCTACTGATGCTAAATAGCTCGGCAGAAAGGAATGTCACTCTTGCCTGTTTTCCCCAGGCTGGAGAACCTACTGGGAGCATGTCTGAGCCATGAGTGTGTTGGCAGTTTCCTTGCATTGTTCTCATGTCTCAACTTTAACTTTCTTTCAGCATGAGCTCAGTTCTGGGAGCTAAAGCACTTTGAGCAGTGTCCCAGGGGTGGGAAAGCTCCTGATTCCTCCTCAGCCCTGAGCTTTGTGCTGGCTTGGGAGCTCAGTGCCTCCTGCTCACAGGAGCAGTGACAGTGTTTAAGGATTAATTTGTTGGGGTTTTCTTCTACCACCACAACTCTGGGACAGCTTGTATTCACCTTGGTTTTAAATCTCAGCTTACCGAGTCAGAGTGGTGGCAAAGATTGCCTGTGTTTTGTGTGAAATCCTATGGGGTCTCATGAGAAGCTGATTAACTGCACTTCCCATCCCCTGGGTGCTCTGAGTAGGAGCATCAGCGAGTGCTGTGGGCAGGACGAGCACACGTTGCAGCTGAGTCAGAAAGGAGTTAAGCCTCTGTGGTTATTAAATCTCCTGCTGCCAATTATGATGTGTGCTTTCCTTCAGAACTTTGTAACGTGTGTAATCCTCCACTTGGAAAAGGACTGAGCTTGCTGAAGTTGTAAATTACCCTAAAGTCAGGAGACTGGAGCATATGTCTCTATAAGATGAAGTGTGGGATGCTACTTTATATGGAAAGCTTAGGAAAATATTTGTATTTATCTCCACACTTCAATGCGTTGATTATTTCCTTCATTGTGACAATAGTACCATTTTGATTGTAGCAAACAGAACAATGGTTGAAATTATTTTTTGCTTTCAAGTGCCTGCTTTTTTATTTCCTGATCAGTGAAGGTACTTTGCTTTTCTCTTCATTTAAAGCTGGTGGAGGAAGGGATTAATAACCCTGACTTTTGGCATCATCTGACCCCAGTTCTGCTCCTGTCTGAGACCTGAGGCAAATTATTACATCTCTTATGGGTGCGTCTACAGGTAGCTTTGAGAGCTTCAAAAGTTGCTAGATAGGCTTTATATTGTTACCTGTAATTGTATTTTCTAGCTAAGACTAGCAAAAGTGCTGAGAGTGCTTCACATTTAATTGGTTGTTCGTGTCAGAACTGGTTATCCTTTGAAGCAAGGAATGCCTTCTGTGGACGTTGTCTCATTAGGAATATTTTTACTGTTTGGTTGCAGGAGAGAGTGCAGTCGATGGAGATGTGGGAACACAGAATGAGAAACTTTGCAACTTTACAAAAAAAGCTTTACATATTCAGCTAGATAGGTAAGACAACATTCTGAGGTGATCTGAGGCAGTGGCACATGTGCCCTTCTTTGAAAGGGATCTTTTCTCCTTTGAAACAAAAGCTTTCCACTCCATTGCCTCAAAAGATTCATTTGAGGTGCTGCTGTCCTTTTGGTTTTACAGACTCTCATTGGGGCTGGCACTCACAGAATGGAGTGGGTTTTCACCTTCCATATGTTCTGTGGAAATATAGGCTGTTTATTTGTGAAGGATGAAGCCACTCCACGTAGAACAGCCTGTGTTTCAGAGTATTTACTGGCAAACAGGCAGTCTGGCTAGGGCTGAAAACACAATGTTTTCTGAGTCTTTTAAGTTTGGAGTGCACGTGCCAATTTCTGCAGCTGTTCTCTCTTTGCAAATCTGCACAGATTCAAGTGTATGGATGAAATATGAATTTGTAGAAGCTGGCCCCTCTCATTACAGCGAACTTTCCTTTCTCAGCTTACCAGAAGTGCCCTCCTTGGTTGATGTGCCTTGTTTATCTGCCCAGCTGGATGACTGCCTCCTTAATTTATTGAAAAATCAAATATTCAGACATGGAACTGTGGCATCTCGCCCACCTGTACAGCTGGAGGAATTTGTGGAAAAGCCTGGAGGTATTTTAGTCCGATGGTGTAAGGTAGGTAAAGTACCCTGTGTGAAAATCCTTTAGACTTGAATTTTTTCTAAAAGAACCCAAATAATCCACCTTCTTTCTGAGTACCCTACTGCCTTCCAAGGACTAGTCCACTCCAGTGTGGAGTTAGAAACTTGAGAAGAGATTTTTATGGTAATGGTATCATTTAAAGGCAAGGTAGTCCAGTGGTGGTATGGTTGGTGCTGGGGTTTGTGTGGACCTACCCTGTTATGCTTTTACCCCTAAACATGTTTTTGTTCCTAGGGAGATGCAGTGGGTTGAAAGAGAAAATATTATATTGGTGTTAGCTAGTCTAGTAGCTAACTCCTTTCTCTTCAACACACAAAGACTATTTTTGAGTAAACCACTGCTGTGGTCTGATGTGGTTTAGTTGTTGTTGGACAGCTCTATGCTCCTTGGCAGCATCAAACAAACTTTTGTTGGTCTAGCAACAGCCAGTCACTGTTGGCCGCCCTTCACTTGTAAAGGATGTGGACTCAGGTTATTAAACCATAGGCACTTGCTGTCAGGTGGGGTCTGATCTACCATGCTATAGAGGAGTTCCCTGGATTTGGTTGTGCCTGGGGGATAATGAAGGGGTTTTTTTGAAGGGGTGTGTGTGTAGATATCTTTGGATTTAGAGATATCAAAGAACTGGAAATCATTCCCTGGAACAGTTTATGAAGGACAACAGTAATTTTCCCTTGCTGTTAAAAACTGGCACAGAATTTCTTCTGCAAAGTTGTTTTCAGCTTTTGGCTGAAGGATCTTTTTGTATCTCTGCTAGAATGAACAGCCTTCTGTTAAATGTTTCTTCTTCTGTAGATATTTTCTAACTGTAATAATTCTGATACATCTCTTTGTTGGTTCAGACACTGATGTTATTCTCTACAAGGCACGTTTTCTGCTCTGAAATACCTTGTGAGTCTGATCACCTGCAGTGCTGTCCTAACATGTGCCCCTTCAGAGGGAAAAGGAGAACCAGGGGGGTCCTTATTAACGCAGTAACTATTCCTGCAGGTGGATGATGATTTCATACCCCAGGACTACCGGCTGCAGTACCGCAAGAGCACTGCCGGCCACTTTGAGGATGTGTACGTGGGCTCGGAGACAGAGTTCATAGTGCTGCACA
Organism: Oriolus oriolus; assembly: GCA_013400235.1. Taxonomy (NCBI): domain Eukaryota; kingdom Metazoa; phylum Chordata; class Aves; order Passeriformes; family Corvidae; genus Oriolus; species Oriolus oriolus. Next base: position 158,373 of record VXBT01005501.1, on the reverse strand, counting down.
TCGACCCCAACGTGGATTACCAGTTCCGGGTGTGCGCCCGCGGGGACGGGCGGCAGGAGTGGAGCCCCTGGAGCGTCCCCCAGATCGGCCGAACCACGCTGGTCCCGCACGGTACCGGGCATCCTGAACCCTCAGCTGCTCATCAGCACTCCTGAGGGGCTGCAGCTGGATGGAGCTGTGCTTGTGTGATGGGGGGTGTCCCTGGCTATGGGGTGTGTGTGTGTGGCATGTGATGAACTGTTCCTCTGTCCTACAATTCATTCTTTGCTTTCATGGCTGAGGGACACTCAGTGAACCTTTCACAGGTGGTTCACTGCTTCCTTAGCCTTGGAAAACATGTGAGCCGGAAGAAAAGCATTATTTTTTCTTCTCCCTCACCACAACATAAGCGTTTTTGATGACCTACAACTCACAACAAGCTCTTATCTTGGAGAGAGGAAAACTTAAATTTTCTCTTCACTTATAAATTTTTAGGCACAGTGGGTAATGAAGACTTTCCTTTGCCTGCAATAAGACTTGGCAGGGATTGCAGCAAAGAGTGAATTGGTGAACTCTGAGCTGGAAAATACTTTTTGTAATTGCAATTTATTTGAAAAACAAATCTCTCCATAAGAAAAAGGAAAAACCAGCCTGTGTTCTTAACATAGCTTAAGCTGCATGAGGTAGACTGAGTAGACATTGGGATTAGCTTGCTTTTTCACAGACAGCAGTGAGTTGAGGTTCTGAATTTGTTTGTTTGTTTGTTTGTTTTCTTTGAAGAATGGACAGCTGGTCTGGAGGGTTACAGCTTGAGCAGCCGAAGAAACATAGCGCTTCGGAATGATTCTCAGTCGTGTGGTGTGCTCTACTCCAAAGCTCCTACTTACTTCTGTGGGCAAACATTAACGTTCAGGCAAGTCATTTTTGGGTGGCTGGTGGCTGGTGCATCCCCTGTGAGCTGTCACATCTGAATTGTGTGTAAACCTGAGGCATGTTTGAGTTTTAAATCAGCTCAGCTCCAGTCAAGGTAGTGTCTCTATGTGACATCTGACCTTCCTTTAGTTCTGCTTCCTGGCTTTGTAGGAAAACACCTGATGTTTTTGTAGGACCTGCAGTTATATAAAAGAGAGATGAGTTAACTCCTGAGGGATGGTAAAATATAGCCCATGCTGAGCAGATCTGTGGAATGTTGAACCTCCTGATGTTTTGTAGCAGCTGTTACTGGCTGAAGTCAGTGGTGCTTTGCCTCTAGTTCCTTTTAACCTTGGGCCAGGGGGTGCTTTCCTTCCCAGACTATTCACTGGCTCTGAAGACTTTGGACATGAAAACACTGATGTGCTGTTGGGATGACAGTCTGGCAGCAATGCCTTTAACATCTGAGATAATTAGTGCTGGTCAGACTACTGCTTGAAACTGGCATTAGAAGATCCAGAGTGGAGAAGGGACCTTGTGAATTTCAGGCTTTCCATTTGACACAGAACATGGTTAAAAACCTTGGCAGCTTTTCTGCCTGTAGTCCTATCCCTGAGATGATGCTGTTTAACAGAGTATGAGGAATGTCCTTGTGGATATGTCAGTTGTAATTACAGACCTCAGAGACTCTGAAGCTTTGTTTCATCTTTTCCCTGGTTAAATAAAACTGCTTGCTGTACAGCAAGCAGCCCCCAAAGGCAATTAAAAAGGGCTGTTCATGATACTTTCATGACTTATTCCATGGTGTTTCATTTATCCCTTCCTGATAACAGATTATGTTAACTTCAGATGGTTGCAGCGTGAGGATGTATTCAGTTGCCCTGTCTGAGATGGATAAAAAGATCTAAAGCTTTCATTTGAAATCTATTGCTAGATTTAACTTCTCTTGGCTCAGCAATGCCTGTGAAATTAAAGGCAGAACCTTGAGGTTTCCCTTGGTTCTCTCTCAGTCCAGTGCCTTTTATCATTTTTTATTGGGAGCATATGAAAATGTTTTGCTTCACATTTTGGTTATGGACTTCTCTCCAAGAGGAGATTGTTTCAGGATGGCAGAGCTCAGACAAGCACGTGTCCACAAGAACTGTCGTGACACGAATCTTGAGATTGAAGACAACCTCAAGAATTGGTTGTGTTCCTCTTCCAAGGTCCAAGAGTAGCTTCTTGTTTGGAAGTGTGAGAGATTTTCCTGAGCAGGGAGATGCAGTACTTGGTGCTTGACTTTCTCCAGCTGTTGGAACACAAGTTATTATTCACAAGCAGCTCTGTGTTCTCTGTGTTCAGGACCCAGGCACAGCTTGTCAGTGAGAAGTGAAGCTGTGATAAACACAGTACTTTATATCTACATTTTAAAGATGAACTGTGGCAGTTGTCCTGAGGTGAAGCATTTGGCCAAGCTGTAGGAAAATATCACTGCATTAGGTCAAGTCTTCTCCTGTTTCTTTGCAGCCTCCAGGGAGCTGCCCTTAGGGAAGGGAGCATTTCTGCACAGGGACCTGCTCTTCACCTCTAAAGCTTTGTTTGCTGTGAGGAGCCACAGTCCTTCTGGCCAGGCTGGTGATTTGGGCTCACCCAGCAGATGCCCTGTGGTGGTCACACTGACTTTGTCAGGAACCCAGCACAACTCTGCTGACAGCTGACTTTGAGGCAGCGCCTGTGATCCCGCACTGATGGACCTCTCTGTGCTCTGAGGCAAATGGAAACTGGTGATGGTTCACCAGGTTCAGTGTTTGGGCTGCAGTGGCGGAGACAAGGTTTTGTTGTGCAGCATTTTTGTTGTGCACCAAAATGAATATGAAATCTCCTTTAAAGATGCTTTAGGAAAACATTCTGGATCCCTTCCAAAGTAAAAGCTTCTTGGAGATTTAAATAATTGTTTTCCCTTCACTTTACAGTGGAAGGCTATTGCTCTCTTAGTGACATTCCCAGGGGACTGAAGAAGCTAATGGAGTGCAAAAGTAAAACATGGTTCCAATTTTATCTTCCCAGTTTGTCTCGAAAGAGTTAACCCATTGTGTGCCAGTCCACTGCTCCCTTTAATTGCTGGTTCTTGAAAGCTTTGCTGAATTTTTCCTTTGTTTGCCAGCAACCACATATCAGTCTGTTCTTTCTCTCAAGCTGCAATGAAAATAACCACTGCTTTACTTTCTAGAAAAGACCATCTGAATTTCCTGAGTCACTCAGGCTCTCTGTAAAGTAGGATTTAGCACCTTTCAGAGGTGGCAGTACAAGAGAAAGGACTCAAGTCCAGAACCGCCCTTCAATGTATGAGCTGTGCAGCCTCGCTCCTCTGCTGGGAGCCCAAAGGGAACTGAGTCCCTGGTCATTTGCAAAACTTGTTTGCATTTTCTTCAGAGATTCTTTCCCCAGACTAAAACTCTAAATACAGGTGAGCAGAAGCCAGACATGTAAATGCTGTTTTAGGCATTGCTTGGTTTGCACCAAGCTGATTTATTACAAAAGCCCAAATCAAACACACCCCCAAAGCAGCACCCCATCCTCATCCCATTACAGCAGAACATGGCAGGGCCAAAAAAACCTGTTTTAGTCATGCTTTTAAAATCCCTGCTGAAACTGCAGCTGTCTTGCCATAATGCGTGATGCTGACCAGTAATCTGGTGTGGCTGATTGGCCAGCTGAGCATATTGTCTGCTTTAGACAACTGGAAATCATTTCAGAAGATCATTTCTAAGCTGTGACAGTGGAGAATTGTATTAAGTAGCACTAGAAGTTTGCAGGAAGCACATTCATATTTTGTACAGATTAACAGAGTATTGCTCAGTGGAGCTCTTAGGAAAGCTGGTAGGAATTTTGGTCATTCAACAAACCCAAAAGTTTGGATGAATCTGTTGAGAGCCCTGGAGCGCAGTACAGGGGTCGGGTGTGACAGGTGATTACTGTCTGGATTTCATGGTATGTTTTGGTATATAAAGCTTCAGGTTTTGACTTTTGACTTAACTTTTTGCTTGTTAGAATTGAGACTGTGGGCCAGCCAGACCGGCGGGACAGCCTGGGAGTGTGCGTGGAGCAGAGGAACGGCTATGACTCCCTGCAGCGGGACAAAGCTGTGTGCATCAGCACAAATGGTGAGTCTGAACCATGCAGTTCCCTCCCAAAACCCACAGCCCCTGGCTCTTTAGATCCCTGCATAACATATGAGCAACTTTTATGTATGTGCTGCTCGTGCAAGTAAAAATCTTTGGTGAGATCACAGATCTCTTCCTGCTTGCAGTTATCGCAGCCTGTTTCATGTGACAAAAGAAATGCAGCAGAATTTCTTCCCTGTTTGCCTGCAAAAAATGGGGAGATGTGGTCTTGCATGTTAGTACACACAGAAAATGAGAAATATTGTTAGATCTGCTGACTGTTTCAGGGGCAGTATTTGTAAATGGAAAAGAGATGACAAACCAGCTACCTGCTGTTACTTCTGGCTCGACTGTGACTTTTGACATGGAAGTTGTGCAGTTGGGACTCTGCAGCAACGAGGGAGGAAACTTCAAGCTTCGAGTAACCATCAGCTCTAACAACAGAGAAGTGGTCTTTGACTGGGTACTTGATCAGTGCTGTGGCTCTTTGTATTTTGGATGTTCATTTTCATACCCAGGCTGGAAGGTTTTGGTGTTTTAGCAGTGAGTAAAGAGATTTTTTGGTTTTGCTGTAAAGTGTAATGTTAAAAGCTGAGTTTCCAGCTGTTTGACAACAATCTGGTAACAAACCCCTGTCTTTATAGTACTTGAATTCCACTATATTGTACTTCATACTGGATTCATTTAAACAGTAATTGTGAAACATTGGATTTGTTACTCTGGAGAAAGCTAGAAACAAGCATTTGTGTAAGCAAATTAATTTAAGCAGTCCATCAGACCTTTCCCTTTTTTCCTCCAGACTTGATTTTTGTCAGTATTTCATTGTACTCGTCTCAGGGTACGCGCATTGTGTAGAATTAACTTTGCTTAAAGCTGCTGCTCTGTGAAATAAGCATTTTTGGGGTGGTAATGGACCAAAGTTGTATTTATACCACTCAGAGCACAGTATTTAGAGCAGCAAGGTCCTGCTATGCTTGCTTGTGCACGATGCTGCCTTAGGAGTCTGAGTGGACAGCGGGGCCCACCTGTGGCAGCCGCTTCCTCCGCGCACGGTACTGTTCATATGCCCGGAGCAGGGACATCTGAGCCAGCCTGGGGCTCAAACACGGAGCCAGCCTCTTCCCGTCTCACTTAAGTGCCTTATTTCGATACTTCTTGAACTGTTTTCTGTGTTGTCACTTGGAATATGTTTTCTAGAGTAGCTGCATGGTGATGCTTACATCAACGGTGCAAGGCTGCCTCCAGCAGCCCAACAGCCAGAGCAGGATGTTACCCTGATCCTTTGAATGTCTTCCCTGGTTACAATTCACATGGTGCCTGTGTCAGAGCAAGTCTCAGTGATTTGGTACCTGGGCTCAACCTGTGGATTGGCAGCTGTGATTCCTCAGAGCCCTCCTAAAACTCAGAGACAACCTTCTTTTACTGTCTGACAACACAGGTGCTGTTGTGATATGCAGGATTCCTGGAAATCCCAAATTCTGCCTGGGAACGCTGTGCAGTCAGTGCAGGTGTATGGTCCCAGTCCCGCAGACAGACTGGGCTGACCCAGCTGCAACTGCTGCTGGAGCTCCACCTGGAGTAGGGGAGATGGGCTTTGGGTGTTGGCTTCAGGCAGACCCCGCCTGCACAGATTTAACCTGGGGGAGCCAGAATTGAAGAGATGGTGGTAATTAAGCTGTCTCCTCCATAGAGTAGGATGGGATAAAAAATATTGTGAATTAAATTACTTGGAGTTCAGAAGTTACATTAAGTTACATATTTTTCCTCTAAGGAGCAATTAAGATGGATAAGCTCAGTCTCAAGGAGAGCCTATTCCTAGTCAAAAGATTGCAATGCTACTGGATTTAAATAATATTTAAAAGTAATACTCAGTGAGGGGCTTCTTACCTCAAGTTCAATTAAAATTAAATATATTTTATCATGGTAGAATAGCATTATTTTTATAAAGCCTAGACAATCATACTGCCTTTTCTTCAGTGGCAATATGCTGCCTTAGCCCTCTGTGTTACCATAAAAGCTTAAAGCATAAAAGCTTATTTTACAATTAATTAACAATGCCCATACTCACACTGTCAGTACATAAAGATCAGCCATCCTGCCTGAATTTTTCCCCAAACAGCTGTAGCAGGGGTACAAGAATTTCAGACAAGGAGAATGGCTGTTGGTATTTACACTATTTACAAGAAAAAGAACCGTGTGTGGATTTAGATGGGTGCAAAGAACCTGCACAAGGCAGAGTTAGGTTGGAATTGGCTGTAAGACACAAAGTGAGGAAGACTGAACTGCTGCAGGTCAGATCATCCACTGTTAGCAACAAAGGGCCTGCAGTACTCTCAGTTTTTCAAGCTTTACTAGTTCAGTGTCAGGGAAAAAGAGAATACTAGCTTATCCTGTGCTTTCAGTGCTACTTTAATTCTCCTGTGAAGTGTTTTCAGTACTTTTACAGTAAGATTCAGTAGATGAAAGTGTCAGTCATGCTCAGAGGGTCAGGCTGGCATTCCAGATAGCAGCCGACTTAAATCTTGCTCTATGCAGAAGCGCTGGCAGTTTTACTTACACACTTCAGGTTTCAGGTACTAGTTGTAACTTAGTACTTTTACCACATGGAAACTAAAATTCTGAATATCCACATTTCTGAGGTACCAACGGGTCAGGTACCTTTTAATCTGCTTTTGGAGGGGCTGGTCAGACTGTATATTCTGCAGGATATTTACTTACATTAGAAAATAAAGCTTAAACCTTGAATTCAGGTACTTCCAGAGGTGGCAGTGCCATGTCAGGTTGTTCAGAATATACATAAAAGCAGCTGAAGGTGACTGTGAAGGGCCATGGGAGGCCCCTGCTGCTGCCTGGGAGAGCTGAGGAGGGCAAGAGAAGTTATTCTGCCTTCAGGCTTTAGCTGTGTGTTGAACGAGGGCAGTTTGCCAGTGGTTCTTTTGTTGTTATTGTGGTGGTTTTGTTTTTTATTTGAACTTGGCACAAGCCTCGCTGTCCAAATTGCAAATGAGGTACTTTCAGCCACTTCTTGGAGCTGCATGTTGTGAACAGGGGAGGAGTGAAGAGTCTCAGGGCAAGAGACCTGAGCACTAAAGGAACAAAGGATGCAAAGAAGCGGAAGAGGCTTGAACTAAAAGGTGTAAATTCTGTTCTTCCGCAGCAGAGTTCAGCTGGATGGAAAACTTGACACTTACTGTACACTTTGCACCTCTAGCTCTTGGAGCCCTGCAAGCAACAGAGTGTTAATGGCTTATGAAACCCAATCCTGAAAGTTGTTTTCCTAAGCTAGTACATTCACTTACCTCAACTAAGACTTATGTGTCAAGAGAAATTTGAATTTTTTTAAATAAAAGTTTTATCCCTCAACTGTGTATGGTCTAGGAAATTATTTACTGGGGCATAAAGCTGAGCACCTTAGCATTCTAATAATGTAAGAAAATGTTTTCTAGACTACTGCAGCCATCTTTAAGAGCTTCTCTCCATTTTTTTAATCTTCTGTCCCCCAAAAGTCCCAAACAGTTTATTTCCAAGTTTCCTACCTGTGCACTTACCTTTATTTCCAGATTTTAACTGACATCTCTTACAAAAATATTTTTTCCCTTCTTTTAATAAAATTTGTTAAAGCATCTCTGAACTACTTTTCTCTCACTATTCCATCATGGCTGATTTGTCTCGTCTCCATTTTACTGTTCCCATCTCTTACTGGTACGCTCAGTGGTGCAGCTCTTACACATCTGTAGTTTTTGGCCAGCAGCAGAGGTATTTAATCACCTTCAAATGAAGTCCCTGTTAGACCAACACACAGCTTTACTTCATTCCCTTAGTTCTGCTTTACCTGGAGCCTGTTCCAGTTCTTTGGTCTCTTTTAAAGGAAAACCAGCTTGTGAAATGAGTAAGTGAAGTTGCTGACTTGGCAGCTTTCTCTCATAAATACTCCATTCACATGAACTTTCTTCATGACAAGATGCCAAGTGTTTCTCCTCCAGAGCTGCAGCTTCACTCTCAAATCAAGCAGCCTAAAAACTGCAGGTTAGAGTCAGGGAAGGACTTACCTACTCCAAAGCCTTTGTTTTCTTGGATGTGAAACCAGAGTCAGATTTGTAACAGGGAACACCTCCACTTGATGATGGCACCAGACTTCTGTAAATTAAGAAATATTAAACTTGGAACAACACTGTCAAAACTGCCCACACAGAATGGCTCCTGTATTCCCAAAGGTAAAACCAAATTTCTGGTTTGGGGGATTGTATGGTTTGGGAATTTTGTTTTGTTGATTACATAAATAATCAGAACAGTTCAAATTACGGGCAATTGCTTCATTCCAGGCAGTGACTCTTTACCCCACCCCTCAAAATTCAAGGGCTACATTCAAGACATACTCCAAGCAATGTGCACTGAAGGTTAAGAATTCATCTACCACTTTTGAATATAGTATTTAATGCACTGAATTAAATACTGAAATCATGTTAGGTTCCAAGTTAGGGTTCGTAGACCCGTTGTGATCACCAAGTACAAAACATCATTAAAACCTACCATGAGCACACTGAAGGCCAGGTTAGGAGAACCTGGACAATGTCAGAGACAAGAACACATCGCTCAACGGCAGCCTGAGGTCGTTTGCAGAGCCCAGCAGGCACATCCTGCATTTCAGGATCTGAATCCTAACATGGAAAAAGGTTTCCAGTGACTGCCATTCCACAGTCACTACTTGGCCAAGCAGTGCAGTTCCTGACTCGTTTTGTCCCACGGTACCTGGAGCATCCATCCTCTGCAGTCCCAGACAAATGGGATTTTAAACGGACACCAATTTAAACTTTACTCCATATAAGCCAAATACTTTAAAAAATGTCTGAAAAATTAGCCACTTGCATGTAAAAACACACAAATCTTAGTTCTCTAACTGACAACACAAGTGCTATGTCTCATTTGCACTTCCATAAATTGCAGTTCTGCACAGTAAAGCACAATTTACACATCCATCTCATGTATTCAGTTCTACCCCAAGAAAGGAGAATGGAAGTTATTAAAATCTGGCTAAAACCCTGGAAATTTATGGAGATACCTTAAATAGAGCTGTAACAATCTGGCAAAGGAAGAACACGTATCCAAATTTCAAGAGCAGAAGAGTTTATAGAGGTGCTGCCTGAGGTCTGCAGATGGAATGACTGGACACGCATCATGGCAAATTTTGTATTACTGAACTTCATGTACAAAAGCTGATTTCAAATAAAACATTTAATGAAAAACAATGGTTCATTCAAACAGCTGAACTTGTTTTGGGGTTTTTTTGGGGGGGGAGGGTTTTCTTTTGTTTTTACATCTACTGTACCGTTCAAATTTTTTTTAACCAGCTTACATGGCATCTTCAAAGGTACAAATAGAAAAGGCATCTTTATAAATAGAAAACAAGGGGATTTTTTCAGCTTTTATTATAAATTGACATGACATACAAAGTTTACTGAACAGAAGTAATTTCATTACTATTTTTGGGGGGATCACCAACTTTTTGTGCAAACAATGCTAGCCTTCTTTTAAGCATTAAGAGCATAACTGCTTAAGAAATGACATAAGCAATAATTCTAGAACTACATCTCCCCTAAAATAATCTATTTTTTTACATATGTGCACAGCTTTAGCAAATTAAAGCCAGAGAGAAATGCATGATGTACTATCCAGAGACATAATTAAGAGTTTGCTAAAACTCAGAGAGCTGGCAATTCAAGAAGTTTGTAATGAAAAGCTGCAGTTTCCCTCTTTCCTATTTTGTACACAAAATCAGTGACTAAGAACTTAATACTGGATGACAAATCACATCCACACCATTAGTTAAATAGTCTCACAGTTAAACACATCTTAAGGACCATCAAAATCAGTATTTACATTTTATAAATTTCTGAAGACACCATTAGAAAGCTTATATACCCCTTCAACAAATAGGGAACTGCATCTCATGGTGATGGAATGAAATAAAAAACAAAAAATACCTGTATTTACAGCAGCATTGTTCCTTTATAAATAAAGAATATGAAAAATGAAATATTTTAAGGATAATAAAAAATTGAGGTGATGTCACTCAACCACAGTGCTTGCTGGAATAAAACCCTTCGGTGCTGATACTGTACCAGTAGTGAAACCACTTTCCATTGGAAAAAATCTGTAAACGTATGCATAAAATGTGTTAACAGCAGTGCAAAACTGCTCAAATATAGTTTAGTCAGCATCTTAGTATCTGTATTGAATACAATACATCACAGAATACTTACATAAGAAGTGCAACACATTTTCTGGTCCAATTTTACAGTGCATTTTTCCCTCAAGAGTGGCATCTCGAAAGCCAAAGCTAAACCCACGGCCTGGCCTTGCAGTCTGTGCTGAGGCGAGAACTTCCCGGGAAGTTGGCGACGCAGCGCCTGCAGACGGACACGAGGCTCCGGCCTTAGCATGGCACCCCCAGGATGGGCGACCCCAGGCACGAGGGGCTGCACCCAAATCCTTTCTGTAGCTGTGTAAATGTGTAATAAAAATATAAAGGAGCTAAATGTTCAAGTTTAAAATGGTACACTGGGCGATCAATACATCAGAATTATCCACGAAACCCAAACTGCTGGTTAACCTCAAAAAGCCAAGGCGGTACTTCACTGTGTCTGGAACGTGAAAAGCCAAGATCTTTCCAAACAGGCACAAGACAAAGGAAGTGCTAAGTTCGCCAACTTCGATAATTTTTAGTGTAAAAAAAATTGATTTGTAACTTATGATCAATTGATAAATGATTTCAAATACAAGGATCAAGGTTAAACTGTAAATAGTCAGACGTTATTTTCACAAAAAGCTAACTGGAGAATTTCTAAATAAGAAAAGCAGAAACTGTATCCCAATCCCCTTTCCCTAATGTTTCACAACTTCATGGTAGGAAAAACAGCCAGATACAGATGCAAAAATATTAATATAAAAACGGTTTTACATATACTTAAATTATGTAAATTCCATAAAGTTCTTAAGACACTAATTACTAAAATTACAAAAAGATTTTTATATTGCTCTTCATGCTCAAACTCTTAGAATACTGTCATTACATCACCAAAACCAATATACATGTAGTACTTGCATAAGTAACTGAATAAAAACCCTGTTTAAACAATATCCTTGTTGAAATCATTTATTTCCATCCAGCAGTGCCTGTTTGGAATCTCTGTATTTCTGTGTGTAATTCTTTATAGAGCTCATGCACCCTAGAATGTCACTTCAATGCTTGTTTGTTGAATGACAATTGACTTTTTTTGACTTCAGAGCTTCTGCTTCTTGCTCTGTTTCGTGACACCTGAGATGCTTTCCACTTCTGAAATCCTCTCTCTCATGGTATTTTCACTGTATCCATTTGCTGTCCCACTTTGTTCCTCAGAAGATTCCTCGTCTGTTGGGGAGGCCGATTCTCCTTTCTCCAACTTCTGCTGCATCTCTCGGAGCCTGGCCACAGCTTTGTCTATGGACATGATGCTGATGAGGTTAAAGTCATGCATGCTGACCAGGTGGAGCATAAAGTTTCGACACAAGTTCTTCTTAATGATTTTTTGTCCATAATTTTCAACAAACAGCATACAGGCATGATTCATTTGATTGTCAGCAATAAACCTGTCAAATAAGAAAGCCGTCATTATGCAAGTAGACCATTTTCAAAACCAAAAAGCTACACTGATAAATCATGTTGTAGAGTAACTGCAGAGAACAGCTATTACAGAGTCTCATATTTTTCTTTTCAAAACCCAAAGGCTACTAGGCACAAGAACTTCTTTAAAAGCCTAAACTCTCAAAAGCTTTACAAATTATCCTTTAACAACCCTTTCCTAAACAACTGAGACAACTAAATTTTAAGTATTTAGTGAATTGCAATGCAAAATGATCAACCAAATGTATCCTATGATTTATTTGTATTAAAACTAAGCAGAGTAACATACCCGTGCTTCATAACATGAAGATTCCATAATTTCATCACTTCTTTCTCTCCTTCGTTAACATCAGAAAATTCTTCAATTTGCTGGAGATTGAGAGGAAGGATAGGAAAAGAAACAAACACACCCATCAGAACTGCATGTCTGCTGCCAAGTAGTGAGAGCATACCCAAAATTCAACTTGTACACAAAAAATATATCTAGAAAATTCAGGCTCTGCAGTCAAGAAAGTTTAAAAAAAGTCTTTTCATTTAGAGACTTGTGATGATAAATTATATCCTTATTATATACAGCCCAAACTGTGTGCTCCTGATTCCAGCATCTCCTCTTTGAAGGAGAAAAGCAGCCACAAACAATGAAAACTTGTTTGAACACAAGGGGACTGAACCGACTTTGCAAACTGAAGGCATATCTGAAAAAACAAACTTTGATTCCATTAATTTCCATCAACAGTTTTTCAGCAAAATTTTCTCCTCTTAAAATGCAGAAATTTCACAACGAATGACCCGATTGTTCCCTAAAACAACTGCAGACCATCTTTTTAAAACCACAGTCCACTTAAAATAACTTAGTACAAATGGAATAATTACAGTAATGGTTTTCTCCCGAAGCCATTCCGGGTCCTTTTCATCCTCACTGTCCACCTCCATCTCCTGGGGGCGGAGAGGCAGACAGGTGTCGCTGTGGAAGTAGAGCCGATTGTGCCCGCTGCTGTACGTCCGCTGCTGCTCCACCTCTCCGTCCTCAGACTCCAGGAACTCGGACATGCTTGCTTTCGTGCGCTTTGGCCTGGCAAAGGAGAAGTTACTGCTGTCAACATCACATCAGAGATGCAGATACTGAGAACTGTCAGTGATTAATACAAATTGTTTGTATTAATCTAGCTTGCAAAAATGTCGGGAGGGAGGAAATCTCCAGCAATTAAATAATCCCCATTGAAAACCCAACAGCTCCTGACCCAACCCTCCAACTTCACCTTTTGGGGAAGAAACGATTTAGGGTATGGCAGTTAAAGAGAGCTACATTGTTATGAATAGCTATCTCAGCTGGAAAGATGTAGAAAAAGGATGGGTGATGGTATCATCCTTCAGTTACGTTTTATTTAGTCATAACAGTGAAATTTAGCACTGTGTATATGCACCTGCAGATTCACAAATCCCCAGGTTTCACAAATCTGGTTTAGAGGCCAAAAAATTCTTTGCAGAAGGAGTGGTTGGGCATCGGAATGGGCTGCCCAGGGAAGTGATGGAGTCACTGTCTCTGGAGGTGTTTAAAAAAGACTGGATGTGGCACTCAGTGCCATGGATTAGTTGATAAGATGGTGTTAGGTCCAAGGTTGGACATGATGATCTCCAAGGTCTTTCCCAGCCTAGCTGATTGTGTGATCCCCACACAGAGCTTGTTTCCCAGTTCCCTACCTGCAAACCAGGATGTGTGTGATTGGAGTTCTTTTGACGGGCCCGTTGCGGCTGAAGGCAAAGCCTGGCTGGCGATGGATGTCCTGGGGATTTCCTGCGTAGGAGCCATCGTAACACTCATTGATGGACACGTCTATCCGAGCACCTTTCGGATGATACTGAAGCACAATTGCAAATACTCAGAAGACAGTAATGACAATGCATCAAGAGGTTTAAACAAGTAACATTTAAATTCTGAATACCTTAAATATCACCTGTCAATAACCTGATATAGCTCCAAGTTTCCTTTCACAACACTCAAATAATTTTTAACCTCTAGAAGCAAATTATACTAAAGCTTCCTTGCTCTGCACTACTTTCCTGTTTTATATAAAACCACTCAGAACTAATTATAAAATTAAGGAAAATATCAGCAAAAGATTGCTAGCAAGAACATTTCTGAATTTCCTAGAGCTTCAAGAGACTTCCAACCTAATATAATTACATTGCTTTCTACATCAAAGAGCACATTGATGCAAAAGCAGTAGCTACAGTCAGAATTCAGCCTCCAGTGGTCCGCATGATTTTTTATATATATATATATGGGTTTTTTTAAAAAGAAAGAAAATCAAACCCACAGTATTTCCCCTCCACATAACACAAAAACATTCACAGAAAGCAGCTTCTAACCAGTAGATAAAGTCCCATAACTTACTAAACTGGAAACAGAATCCCTGCATTTGTAGTATCTGTGACAGACTACAGTGCTTCATAGTGCTAAACTACAAAAAGATTACTTACAACATAATTAAAGATAAATCTGCTGTGGCAGAGTTTAAGATGTTTGAGTAAACTATAGAGTTTCCGACAGTTCAGCGTGCACCAGGGGCAGTGCAAGTCATCACGGGCCTCGGTCTGCTGCCTTGTGTTGTTGTTGTAAAGGAACTGATGCAAACAAAGGAACAAGGAGAGCAGAATTAGCACCAAACGAGTTTCATTCATCAACTTCCAACCCTCAAAACCAAGTTGGACATCATTACAGGAGACCTCGACAGCGATAGTTAGATCTTGGGAACATTGCAGCAGCTCAGTGTACTGAAACACTGGTATTTCAAGAATTTTTTTTTTCCCATAGGAGACCCACCTGTCCCCCACCAGATGTCTAACAAGGAATGTCCTCTGTCTTTCAGAACATCAGATGTGCCCTCAGGAAGATTATTTTTCTAAAGTACTTCCGGAAAGAGTAGTCTGTGGAATGGTTTCAGTCTGTGAATCTGAGACTCTTTATGGCATCCACTAAAAGGGCAAATGGAAATTTCCACCCAGCTCCCAAGCAAACATTTTAATTCCACACAATATTTAGATTCTAGTTTTTCCCTCTAATGATTATTTTCAATACCTGGTAAAATATTCGCAACTTCTGTCGAGGTTCATTTAAAACATCTCTCTCTTTTCTTGTTTGAAGGTCTGTCGGCAAGGATTCTTTCACAGCTGAAAAAAGCCACATGTAGACACACATTTCTTTGGTGCAGAGGAACAGACAGACATTGTTTCTCACCCAAGTATGGAAGTTCTGAGAAGGGCACCGCTGCTGAAGCAAACAGGCTACTCAAATGTCCTTTGACATAAGCAGCTCCTACGAGCAGCAAGGAAGCCTGGATGCTCAGCTTCCTTCACAAACCTACAGGCAAACCCACTTCTAACACAAGATTATCTCCAGAGCTGGAGAATCCTTCAGAGAATTAAAAAATGGTCAGGTAAAAAGCAGCCTTCTTCTTACCCCATTTAAGCAGAGAATTCTTTATGTATTGCTAAAAAGTAGGTGTGGCAGGGAAATAAAAGCCATCCCTGCTTTCAGACTGCTGCATTCAAACACATCACTCAAATTCAATTTCAGAAGTTCCACTAGTCCCTTAACAGACAGCAGAAATGTAAGTAAACACACAAAATATTTAACTGAAACTTTAACCCTTGAACATTTACTATTTGTATGTGTAATGGCACTGCTCAGTTGCTTCTGAGTCTCTTCCATACACTTTAATCTATGTAATAGTATTTGATTTCATACAATTAACAAGAAACCCCACATAACTAAGCAGGTTTATAAATCTGCCCTCAAGAGAAACCAAATAATGACCCTACTTGCTTCTAGATGGTAAAAAAGATAGGGAAAACCTAACTTTTAGAAGATGCACTTATTTTGTATTTAGTATTTTGGAGAAGAATGGAAATTTCATCTTCTTTCTGTATGAAAAAGAGGAGGTCTGACACTTTAGCCTGCACCACATCAGAGAAATCACAATTCCATGGCTCAGTTACTTTCAGAACTTTGTAATTACAGCAAAGTTTAAGCTGCCATATTCAGAAAGTCTTTGATGTCTTTATTTCACTGGTCTGCCTTGGGAAATATGCCAAAATAAAATGACAACACCAAATTCATATACCATTGGGAAAGAAGTACTGGGTCTTTATCAGAATCTCTGATAGAAGTTTCCTACTATGGAACCCTGTGGTATTAAGACATTGCAAACAGCAGAACCATAATAAATACTCTACAATGCTGCACACTACACTACAATATGTTTGTGTATAAGAATTGGCTGTACTATTTGGGAAGGTTGCTCTGGCTGTAAGTTTATCAATTTACTGGAACATTTGGCTTTTCTGATGGAAGAAAAAGTGGGTTCCAGGTTACACTAGCTATGCATTCTTGTCCTGTTCCTACTGTCTCTACATTTATTACAGCAAACTACCACACATCTTCTAGAGTTAGTCAATTCAACTCTCAATTCTTTTGCAAGTCTGAGCATCAAATCTGCCTAACAAATTACAATACAGGTCTCCAAGAAACTCTAAAATACAAGGAAGCCTGGTACAAGGAAATAAAGAGAAAGCAGAACAATTTCTACAGCAAAAGTTCGAGGACCTTCCAGGTTCTGTTGGAATTACCTCATGTTTGTGTGCTGTGTCAGCCATTCATCCTTAATGCAAGAAACCCAAGTGTCTGCAATCCCTAGCTCAGTTAAAGTACTCAGTTCAGAAAACAGAAACCAGTCTTATTTAAATATTCTTGTACTCTTTCCAAAGAGAAAGATGCCTGTAGGTTGGCTGAGGATGTTAGTGATCATTCTAGCCATTGGCTTCTGCACAGGGTAGGGTGAAATCCTTCTTGCTCTCACTTTTTTATCACATTAAAGCTCTAAAAGCAGCACAAAGAATCACCACTCTTAGGAAGTCTCACCATTATGTTTCTCAACATTCATTGCAACAAAACTGCATAAAAACCACGTTTGGAAAAGCAGTGCTTTTTTCCAAACAGTAATTTCCTTGCTGTCACTACTCCAGGCCCAAAACTTCACCAAACTCAGATTGAAATGCCATTTTGGACAAGTTCTCCAAAGCACTACCAACTCTTCACTAGCAGTGCCTCACTGCACACCCCAGAGACTAAGCCTGGGGACAGAATCACTGCACTCCAGATAATCACTACTGCAACAGGGATCTAGAAGATTCCTTAACCTCGAGTCCCAGTCTAGTTACAAGCTTGGAAATGCTGACTACGCTGAAGTGAACTGGCTGCCAATCCAGAGTCCAGATGTGGTCATAGATGTTGAAACAACAGGTGCAGCCTTTATTCTCTGCACAACTGAAGTTTTCCAGATGTCCTTGAGCTTTACCTGCCAACACCAGGTTCTAACACAAAGTCACAAACAACTGGGAGTAAGACAAAATAAAAATGGCATCTAGGCCAACTTTCCTTCTAGTTTCTATACTGAGCATGAAGCCATACGGTCGGGAATATCTCGCCGGTCGGTTTGGGTCAGCTGTCCCAGCTGCATCTCCTCCCAGTTCCTTGTGTCCCCTAGCCTCCTTGATGGTGGGGTGGTGTGAGAAGCTGCAAAGTCCTTGACTTAGTCTAAACAATGCTTAGCAACAACTAAAACATCAGTGTTATCAACATTATTCTCATCCTAAATCCAAAACACAGCACTATACCAGCCACTGAGAAGAAAATTAACTCTATTCCGCCTGAAATCAGGGCACCTATAAATACAGAAACTTACAGAACAGTAACTGGAGTGAGTAGGGCAAACCAGACAGTCCCAGAAATCCTTTATGCTGACATAATTTTCCCAATGTATTTCACAGCAGGATTTACCAGCATCATATATAAACACCTCAATATTCTCCTGATGTTTAGATTTTAACCTTAAAAAATTTACAAAATACAGGATATAACAAAGCCCACTCAGTTTTGCTTTTTCCTGTTGAGAATTACCTGAAGCAGCTGCATCAATGAGCCCTAAGCACACAAAGGCTAAGCAGATGATTATTCAGCAGCAAAACCAAAGTTTGCTTACCTATAGTCTGAGTAGGCTTAACAGAATTGGGCTTGTTTTCTTGAGGGAGGCTTTCAGAATTTCGTGTTGCAAGAGGCTTAGCTATAGGAGCTGTAGACTTATCATTTGTGTCTCCTGTCCAGCGAAGAGTAAACTGAAGTGTAGGTCCCTGAGAAAATGTTTCAAATGGAGGCAACCTCTGTAGAGTGGGGAAAATAAAAAAACCCCCAGCACAATAAGTGTCTTCAAAAAAACAATCGTGAGAAAATATTCACAGAATGTAGACTGATGTAATTTATTTTCATCCAGGTAAAGGCTGATCAGGATAATTGAACCTATAACTGTACTTTTATTATATAATTTGGATCATCTCTGCTTTTTTCATAATTATATGACCACAGTGAGACACAAATATTTTGCAACCATCTGGAATCTTCATGGTCTTCTGTTCAATCCCTTACAACTCATACTCTCCCAGGACATGTGAGCATGACTATGTAAGTACATACAGTCACTGCAGTCACTGTGTCACTGACTGTTGATTCACCTCAGTCAACAACTTCTCCACCCTTCTTCCTACACTGATACAGCCTCTTCTTTTCATCACATTTTATCAGCATTCTCTTAAGGTATGTACATAAGATCACACCTGTGAAGGGTCTGGGTTCCTCTTTCTTCTCCTTTAAATATTCTGCAGTTTGCTCCTTTTTGATATGTCCAACTTGTTAGAATAGCATTTAAACTGCCTGATTTTCTAGGTCAGAAACGCAGAAGTCACTGAAAAGAAACAGCTGCCATACTTACAGTAGTTGCCATCTGCTTGTATTAATGATGCAGTGTAGCCAAAATTTTCTAAACTGAGAGCTAAATTAAAATGTATGTCCATACATCCCCAAAGAGAATTATTTTCTGTGAAGACAGGTCTCTTGGCCACTAAAACAATCCATACCTTCCCATCAAGAATCGTTTCCCATGTTGCTCTTTTCTTGCTAATGGGACACTCTTCCATTTCCTGCATGGCCACTTCATATTCCCCATCCAGAAGTTGCAAGCGTCTGTCAATACAAAATACGTATCATGTGTAAAAAAGCTCTTTTTTATAGTTTGCCTATTAAAATGCACTATTTCACAGTAATTAAATTTCCATGAACCCAAAGGTGTATTTTCAGGCAAATTTATTTGACTAGGTCTGAATTTTAGGCAAATGCCATCCATAACAAAGAAAAACGTTTAACACTAAACCAAACATATATATATTTTAATGCATGATTTGGTTCTGCTGCAAATCAGTCTCATTTATACAACAGCATGTCTCAGAATGTCCCTGCTTATCATCACTACAAAACCATCTAATGGTTCATATCATGTTTAGCATATTGAAGCTCTCCAGTGGAATTAAGTAATAGAAAAGAACAAAATATTGTCAAGACTTCTAAGAAGATACAGATTAGAAAAGGACATTTCTTCAAAACTCAAACTCTTCTCAACATATACTTCTAAAACCCTATTTGGATAAATAACCACTTTGTCAGAATTAGTCGGAGCTGGTTTAAGCAGCTTTTTCTTCAAGATCCATTTTTATTGATAAAGAAATAATCTAAATACTTACCCTATACCTACCCGTAATCTCTACCTGAGCCCTGCATTTGCCATGGAAAGAAGTCTTATTTTCATTGTACTGTATTTTGGCTGTTGGCACTGTGATCCTTTGCAGCACAACCAGCCAAACAACCAAAATGTCCACCCAGGAAATGGTCCGGTCCTTACCTTTTGAACTAGTTCTGGAGTGCTCTAAGCTATTGACACGCAAGCTCACCCCACTCCACCTTCTCTGAAATACTTTAAGTAGTATCATGATAATAAATAATTAAATTACATGACAGAGTAAGCCTGTTACAATTTGAACTACTTGTTTCATTGTCCTGTAGTAATGGAGAACTGATGTCCTCTGCAGCTGCTGGCAGAATGAGACCTGTGACTACATCAGCAATGGTCTGGGCATGGAGAAAATTATGGCACCCAACAGAACGTGAGCAGTAAGGGTATTTCAGAGACCTTTTCTTTGTTTTACTTTTAAATTATGCTGTCACTGATCTTTACCAGAACTCCAGAAATTACATCTGTCAAAAACTGGGACGGAACAGACAAATGGATGCAAATTAACAGGACAATGCTCAAGTTCACAGATGGGAATTATTTACAATAATCACTGAGTAGGTTTCAGTATAAAATATGTTAGGAAACCTGCAGGTTTTTTAAAAAACCATAACAAGCCTAAGTTCTTATTGTAAATAACTACTAAAATGCAGCCAAATACAACCTACACTGTAACAAAGAACATATTAAGTTTATTATCAAACAAATTTCTAATGATTAGTAAAAGCTGTATTTGTTTATAATAATATCACCTGTTTTTATCAAATACAGTCATTTGTGCTACAAATGTCTTTTCCCCATCTTCACGATTTGAAGAGTTTCTTTTTCTTCTAGCTGGAAGCTCCTCATTGACATCTGCACATAAGAAATATGGTATTCAATCATTATAAAAGCACAGATTCAAAAGATCAAACAGTCTCCATGCACTGACAAATATAACTGGCTGTTGATTGTGTCAGATGTGCCATACAATAGAGAAGGACAGTGCAATAGAAAGAGCACTTAGCTCAACAGTAATCATATTTTATGTATGTTCTCATGTATTTATAGTTTCATCCTATTAATCTGTCAGCATAAAGTATTTGGGATTTGATCTTCCTCTTCTTGTGGCTATAAAATAGTGAGAAATAAAGTTTTTCATTCTACATGCACTTTCCAAGGCTGAAACGTTTGTGTTGTAACACATCTCAGTAAGATTAAGAAAATAGCTTTTAAAAATTTGTTATTGGGATATTTTCTCTATTGGCTTGTCATTTAGTTTTGCTGAGAGATACTGATAGCACCTACAGTGAGTCAGTAGTGACCAGTGTTGGTGGAGGAATAATGACACTCTCAGTGACCACAGGGCTCTCCTGCACTATTCACCCTCTAACACTGTTGCCTCACACCTTCACCATCACATCAGTAACAACTGGTGTTAAATTTACACAAAACCAGCAGCACAATTTCTAGCTACCAGCTGAATTTCAGCCCCATCTCAAAAAAGACTGCAAACAAATAAAAGCTCAATCACTCAGTTATTACTGGCCCTTGTCACAGTGTGACCTACATTGCACATCAAGACGACTATACGTGCTGACAAGATAAACCTTGCAAAAGCAGATTTAAAGGTTGAAGTTACCAATGTTTTCATTAGTTTCGCCATTGATCAGTCCATTAAACTCTCTCCTTCCTGGGCGAGTGACTCTGAATAACAATGAGTAAGACTTCACCATATGGCTGTTGCTTGGTTCAAACTCATTGCTGGAAACTGCAAGTGATGGGAAGTTGCCTGGTTTTATTTGGCTGAGGTCTGGGTTTAAAGGCACCTGCTTTTTACCTGTAGGAACCTGTCTTATCGGACAACTGACATCCTGCAGCAAAACAAGAAAGATAAGTTCGGGTTTTTAGACTTCAAAGTAGAGACATTTTTTAAATTGATGTCATTTATTAATTGTATTTGTTCTGCCAACTTTTGAAAATAAGCCTTGTAACAGATATAAATAAAAAAATCCAGAGCAATCCCAGATTTTAAACGCAAACCCAGACATTTGTAAGTGTAAATAAAACTGGCATTCTACAACCCCTTCTGGCAGCACCATCTTTCTCTATGTGATTAAGGTAACACCAACATGAGGCACTTAGAAAGATTGTAGAACAGTCATTAATACTAATTTGATTCTGTTTACCTGAAGAAATTAAATGTTTTGGTTATGTATATATATATATTTCAAGGGCTTCCTATCTTCTCCTTGCAATATTTCAAAGTGCACTTTGTGCTATCTGTGAGATAAAGAACCACTTACCTGGGATTTATTACATTCAGTATCTCTCAAAGAGATCATTGAACATTGTGTAGAATTGGGAAAACAAGACAAGATGGCCTAAATACGAAACTTGCAGCAAAACATTTGGAATAACCACTAGCACCTCGTGATCTCACCATATTTAGCCATACTACAACAATTAACAAAATTGGCTAGAAGCAACATCAATTCTTAAAAACACATCAAATCAGCCTAGCATTCTTAGGGAAGAACACATAGTTCTCACTGCAAATCTTCCCCTTTCCAGCAAAAACCTAAAGCATTACTGAGCCTCCCATATTTTCATAGCTGGGAAGATAATTTGCCAACTGATGTGAAATAAGCACACCTAGAACTGCAAGCAAATTCAAACATGCTTTAAAAATAAATATAAAATTGCTTATGATTCATTGTAGCTAAAATCTGCAATAATTGAAATGATCAAAATAAAAACCACAGGTACAGAAAAAGCAAGGAAAGAGACAAGGGTTGGCAGATGACAGAGGAATTCAAAATAACTACCATTTGTTCTTTTTTACTCCTAAACTCTAAAAGGCATAGACTACTTTATGATTCTATGATTGCCTGGTTTACTTAAGCCTCTGGACATCACAACAGAATGAACAGTTTAATGACACGACACACAAAAACTGAAGTAAAACCAGAAGTGGCTGAAATTCACAATGAGTGGATGTGATTTACAAGCTGAATTCAACCAACAAAATTAAATGTTTTTTAAAACTCATTTCTCATAAAGCAGTGAAAAATCCAATGGAAAACAACTTGAATACACTAGTTCTTAAATTTAAAGACTAATTTCACCAGCAGCATCACTATACGGCAATGTTACTTGGATATTCCAGAAGCAGGTAAACATTTTGCTTTAATGTGTATCAATAGTTTGTCAAATCATTTTTACCTTTCGTTTCTTGTGGCAAACTTTCACCAGTAGTACTTCCAGAGTTACGGAATTTTGTTCATTTTCTGAGTTTTGTGATGGCTTATCTAAACAGAAAAGTATTTTAAGTTCTGAAAAAGTGAAGATCTATTCAATGATATAAATCCATCTGTAATTACTTTTTAACCACAGGCACCTCTCAGGTACAAAGACCTTTAACCACATGCTTAGTTTCAACTCTCCCCAAACTTACTACAATTTCCACTTGAGAATATATCCTAATTATTCTCATATTAGCAGATTAAAAGGCATAGCTGATTCTAAAGTTTAAAAGAGCAAGCTTGCTATGTTTTATAACAGAGAAAAATGTTATGGGTAGATTTAAGGACAGTCAGAATATACTAATTACAGATGAGTCAAATTATTTTTTCCAATTTTTTTCTTTACAGGTTGCAAACCTGAAATTTGGGTTTAAGATCCAAACGGTATCAGATAGGAAAACAAAACAAAATTGCCCCCCACCCCCACCTTAAATATTATGCAAAGTTAAATACATGCACAATAGCTGCTAAAGGATTCTCGAAAGAACCTGAAAAAAAGCCTTAGAAAATAATACTTGGTTTCAGAGACTGCACAATAAATGTCCTAGAGCCTGGAATCTTCAAGGTAGCTGCTGCCAGTAGTGTGATCAGCAATGTCAACCAAAAAATTAGAAATATAATTTTATTTTAATGGGCAAACAGCTTTTGCTGCTCTCAGAGCAATAGAACTCTTCATTCTGGTCAATGAAGTCTGATATTCCGATTTTGAGAGGCAAATCCTTATGTGCTTGAAAGACACCAAGGAATGACTTCAAGTCACTAAAACATGATTTACATGGTGTTTATTATCAATGACATGGCCTTTCCTTCATTTCTAGTCTCGACAAAATTTTTTCTTAGACTTCTATTTTAAACCAGAAACCACGGAATCTTCCAACTATTTGATGGCTATGGGGTTTTTTAAAGCTACTTCAAACACCAAAGACACACTCCCAGAAAATCACATTCTTCAGGAAAGAATCACTTTCCTCAAAGTCTATTTCAGTTTGAATGGATGATGACTTAAAGTATTTCTCAAAATCACTGTTCTGACTAAAACCCTGAAGGCTTATCTTCTTAACATCACAATCACTGTACAACATTTTTAAAGCACTACTGAATTATAACTAATGAGACAGGCTGAACAAGTAAATTAAAGCCTGCATCCAAACAGCAAAGATTAAAAACATTCAAATATTCCCCTCACAGATCTCTACTGATTTCAACATTTTACAAATTAACAGTGTAATGAATAAATTGGCAAACATACCATTTTTATGGAAGAACCCAGTAAATGTAAGTTGCAAATGAGCAGACAAGCTAAATAGGGAAAAAAAAGAGGAAATGTTAGAACAAATAAGTGTTTTCTTCTCACAGCAACCACTTCACTGATGTTCAATACAGAACCCCAATGATTCAGTCCACCCTTTTAACTTGGAAACTGCCTGGATACAGCAGTTGCAGTTGATGCAGAATTGAACACCAGTTTTCTCTTTACAGACTCATTCTCTCTGGGTACTCCATGACTTGATATGTTAAAAAAAAAAAAAAAAAAGCTACAGTAGAAGGACACTGCCTGAAGACAGGAGATCTTGCCTTCACAGGCAGGCAAACACATTTGTTGGACATTCATCAGCAACAGAATTCAGTTTCGGTGGAAATTTTCTAGAATTTCATCCTGAACCATGGGCTTGGCGCAGATTAAAAGAAAACCAAACCAACAAGTATTTAAAATTTGGTAATGAGAATCTTTACAAGGGGGAACCTGCTTAAAGAAATAAAGATAATCAGTTACATCAAGTCCATATAATTCATAACATATGCAATCAAAATAATAATTGCATCTGTTTTGTTTCACAGCCTAGGCTATTCTGCTGACCATAGACCCATCTTACTTCAAATTGTAAAATTCAGGGCACATTTCAGTTTAAAGCAAGTATTTATAAACCTAGATAAAAAGGGTCTCAAAACCACTTAGTATTTCTGAAGTACACATTGAACAAAATATCATCTGTCCCACTACACCACCAGACACAATTTTGTGCACCTTCACTTCTCAGGCAGATACAACCTGACACTCCATACTTATTTTTAAACACAAACATTCCCAAGAGCTCTGAGATGATCAACGGAAGTGCCCAACAGCTTGAGCATTCAAAGGACTGTATCTACACCAACGCACATAATTTAACCATGTTACTTTTCCACACTAAAGCACATTTTGGATAGTTTTGAAAGCACAAAAAACAACACACACAAATCAGTATTCTATGTTGTTTCAACAAAGCAACTAAGCACAATATATGCAGCAAAATATAATTAAGAAAAATAATATACAGTAAATTCATAAAACCTCTTAGAACACAAAATTTGTATGTTTGCTTCAGACTACACTGTATCTAGCACAGCGGACTCTGAAGTAGTCTAATGATTTGCAAACACTGTGGGAAAAGAACAGGTTAAAAATAGCAAGTATACAAGAACATAAACCCCAAGTAATAAAACTTCGTGGTATTTTCCCAAATCCACCTCATTTTTTCACTTTTAATTCCAACACACACAGATTACTTACTGACACAACTGACACTCTTAAAAACAAAGTTAGGGCAAATACCTATTTAAGGTTTCTATACACATTTTAAGAGCTGCCACAACAAATACTGAAAGTTTATCCCAATACTGCTTTTCTCCAAGTTAAGTGACCAGCATACATACACACATTTTAAGATTCTAGAAGCAACAGTTCAAACAGCAAGTGCCTTGCTTCTAGTAATGACTCGTTATCACTTGCACTTTATCAGTCAAAAGGACTTTTGATTTACACCATGCATGTGGCTCATCTGTACCCACGCATATAAACATACAGCAGGACAGTACCTGTGAGATTCTTGTTCTCCCTTCATTTTCTCTACTTTTGATAACATGTCATCTACTTTGAATGTTTTCCTGCGAGGAAAAAGCAAAAAGAATAGTTTTACACAGCCACTATAACCCACAACTTACAGCAAGAAAATTTATTCAACCTGAGCTTTGACTTGGTTTTCCATCTAAAACTGTCTATATATACTATTTTAGCCTTCTCTTCAGAAAACACCCTTTAGACACATATACACTTCTTTAGACCTAGTATCATGGCCGCCCTATAACGGACAACAGCTTCTCAAGCACTATCAAAAATAATACAAGGAATTAAACCCAGACCTTGCAACAGTAATCCTACTGCTCATAAGAAGTTTCATTTAACAGCAACATATTGAAACCCTTGCAATGAACACGTTTAACCACATTTCAGCTTTGTCAAAGAAAATCTTCCTGTTTTAGTGACACTTACACATAGCAGGAATTGACATGTCACCCCTTCAGTCATTACTATTTTAATCTTGACCATAATAATGAAAACCATTTAAAACCTTATAGGACAAAAGAGTTAAAAACCTAATTAAAAACCCAAACCCTTACTTCTCCACACATTTCTGTTAAATGGACACAATGCAAAGAGCAATGAATTTTGAAGCTACCTTTGGAGCACACTCACAGGAAACAGGGAACAAAACAATGTCATAGAGAATAATCAATTCAAATCATTCCTCTCTGTAATTCTGACATCAGTCTGTTCATGCTCATATGTTCAGCCTGTTCTACCATACATACAATTTCATGTTCACTGCTAAATAAAGCTCACTCATGAGCAGAAGTTATTCAACACCTTACAGAACAGTCTTTCCATTTTTCATTAAAGGCAAGTTAATGCTTGGATCTAGATGCCCACAAAATTGCACTTGACTATGGTGACAAGGCAAGAGTCTGAGGGCATCTTTCCTTTACATTTATACCTTAGAAAAAAGGAGTAAGAAGAGCATAAACAGTGGCCGAACACTGGATTTCTTGCAGAGGGAACAACAACACCATGTTCTGGAGAAGTGGGAAGCATTTGTCTACAGAAATATCCTGACTGAAGAAACACTGATGTCACTCTGTCCACAGTCAGCACGTAATGCTTGTGAATGATTGAGTTACACATCATGTGGTGACTAAACAGCAATACTGGGCAACAAAATTATAGGGCTGCGCTCAGATAACAAGGAGAAAAACAATTATGATTTGTGTAGTAAACAATCACTGATTCAAAGCTCTACTCAGCCCAAGATTCACACATATCACAGACTGAAGAACTGACTCACCTACACTAAAATGTGGGATTGTTAAAATGAACACTGCAGTGCTCAGCTTTAAAGCAAGAGATGTTACAAACAGAGCAATTTGTTAAAAGTTTCAGATTCTCAGGTAAAAATGTCTCTGTGTGCACTTGGTTCCAGCTCATCAGCATCAGCCACTGTTCTGCAGAACGGTAAGTTTAGAGGGCTTTCTCCAGACTGAGGAATTGCTTAAAACAGATTTAGAGCAAAGTTATGTCAAGATCTGAATATGAGCCAAAAACCAGCTACGAGACAAACATGATCCCAGAATGGGGGAAAATTAACAGTCCTTCATAAAAGATACTAACATCTGACACAACTTGTATTTAATATGTGACCACTATCAATCCAAAAAGAACAGTGGCACAACCTTTGCTAAATCCAGATTCAGGGTAGCCAAAACAACACAGTCCTCCTAAAAAAATAAAAATCTTTCATAGAAACTAAAAATAGTAACTGATAAAAAATTTTTGCCTTTGAAGTCAACTTCTAAGAGCAGAAATTCCTTTAAAATGAATTACTATTTATGTTACCATGTTCCCATGCAAAACAGACAGAATTACGTTCTTGTAATAACCATCCCTCACACTCAGGATTTTCAAGACAGCATTTACTTGAGTAACAAGTATGTGCATCTTGTGCATTCCTTTCTCCACCCACTCTTATTCCAGACAAGAAAAGTAATAACTAGCAAAGTTATCAGAAGTCACATCGTAGCATGTCACTGTTCTGCCAATAAATAATATAATTATTCCTTTATCCAAATACTGTATGTGAAGCAATTTTATTAACAGTTAGTAACTTCCTTCCAACACTATCATTTGGTCTAATAATATACTAACACCAGAAGACAGACCCAGAGACACAAAGTCCAGTTCAGTTCTCTATCAAGCATCAGTTGACCAAAGCCCATCACCTCTCCAATAAGCAGCAACTTCAAAACATTTTTAGCCCAGGTTGACCCATGGCCATTAACTATTCCCTATGACCATTTTCCTATGCTCTAAGCATTCTAGGTTTTCTAAACACTTTCTTGGTACTAAACATATGGAGCAATATCAATAGATAATTTCCTTGTAAAAATGCAGTTTTAGTTCCCTACCCCCAAGTGATAAATTTGTCTGGCATTTTTCTCAGACTATCACAGAGCTGGAGGTAAAAGATGCAGAGCTATAGTTACTGTTGTTCTTTAAATAAGTTCTATAAAGTTGGGAGATTAGTTCTTTATATTTTCCTTATGATACTGTTTACTGAAATGGCAATCAAAACAATTATCAGCAATTGAAAAATGGCAACATTCAGAAGTTCTAGGGGAATAAATTAATATACATGTATAGTCCACATAGGCAAGCTAACAGTGATGCAGTTCCAGAAGAGATCTCTTTGCAAAGAGAACTCTACTGACACTTTCACTGTACTGAAACCAGGAACACAGATTTTTCTTAATGTAAACCTCAGGATGATCCTCTCTAGTTCAGGTATTTTCCCTCTTCTAAAGTCTCTTTTTCACCAAAACAACAAGATCACAGACCTTAACTACTTCTACTGAACAAACAATAGTGATTCAGGTCTTGTGGATAGCTGTAAGTATTTACCAGCACAGATCAGCAAACACGGATCCTGCTAACCCCCTCAGGAAGTGCAGTTCAGACTCTTTTGCCAATCTCTCAGTCCAAACTACCTTTAAATTACAACTTCTGTGGTTTTAACCAGGCTGAAAGAGAAGGACCACAATACTGACTGAGCATGGAAAGGGCAGAGGGAACCCAGGGGGGGAACACACTTCAAAATTACTTTCTGGCTTTTTCTCTTCCAACTACGCTCGCTCACTTCTGTTGCATTATTGTGTTTTTATAGAGAAAACATACTGAAACATTTTACTTGATCTTCCCAGACCTAATTGCCAGCATGATTTCAGCAAGTCAGCATTGTCAGAATTACTGAGAGAAACAGCTGTAATCTGTCTGTTATTAGAACGTCTCCCAACTAAACTCACAGTTCTAACACAAAACATTAAGGGAACCGGTAAAAATCAGTATATTTCAAACAGAAACCAAGCATTACTTGTGCAGCTGAATCATACGGAATTTGGAACAGTGGCTAACAATGCACAGGCAAAGAATTGTCTCTTGCTTCCCAGCAAGTACAGCAGATATCCAACACAACACTTTCAGGTAACAGACACATTTCAATCAACAATAAGTTAATCTAAATCATAAGCAAGAACTTCCTGTAGTACAATTCTAGTTAGAAAAACCAAACAAAACCAAAACACAAAAAGCAAAACGCCCTGAAAATAATTTCTTTAAATTTTTCTCTGACTCACTTTAAAATAAGCAAAAAATTCATTTTGGTAACTTTTATAAGACAAAGTAAGCTGCAACTTCAAGTTAAAAAAAAAAAATCTGATCATTACATGTCCTAAGTATCTGAAGTTGTATGTTATGGATTCAGTTTTAAGAAGAAGCTATACTGTGGCATTAAAACTCATAGCAAGAACATTAAACAATATTCAAGAGATCAAACAATGCCATAAATAGCCCCTTTAATTTAAATAAAAATATGCAAATTCTATTGATCTACACCTCATGCAGATATTACTTCCCTTAGATATAAATACAAAGTTTAAATTAGAATTGTCTGCATAATCACATTTTGTTGCATATTTGTTGTACTTAAGTCCCACAGCAACTGTTTCCAAGTGATCAGAACTTTGGTCCTAAAATATTTTAAACTACATGTTCAGGTTACAAAAAAAATCTAAACTGTAAGAAAGGATTTTCAGTGAAAGGGAAGTAACTGGAAGGGCCTTGTGATTCTGCTAATAAATAATGTACACTGCACTTGTCCCTCTGCAGTGTTTCTATGTTTTCAGGTCCACTGACAGGCAGCTGTAGCACTTCACATGACAGGAATGACTATTTTGCAATATCAAAACTGAAGCCCATCTCTCAGGTGTATCCAGTTCAAAGCAATCTTTTTAAAGTATTTGCTGGAGTTCTTGTAAAATACTATAAACAGACCTCCTTTATTTTCCAGCTTTTAAAATAACTACAGAAATAATTACTGGATTCTTTCAAGACCAATTAACAAAGCCAATAGTTTTGTATTTGGGTTTTGGTTTTTTCAAGAACAAGTGGTTAGGTTACAGTTTAAAATACCGTGTTTCATATAATTATGATTAAGCACCATTGATTACAAGAGTTGGGATGTAATACAGTTTTGTTTGGTTTTTTTAATAAGTTCTCCTCCAAAATAGAAAACAAACGTGGGAGAATTAGTTAGGATTCTGCAGATAGTTCTCCACATTTGAATACTCCCAGTATTGACAGAAGTCACATGGATAAAGCTACACATACACTTAACATTGCAAAAAATCTCCTAGGTCTCAGAAATCAACTGTACACTGAAGTATGCATTTTACAGTTCTTCAAAAAGAAAACAGGATGTCACCCTCCACTGTTTTTCAGACTTCTGCTACTTGGTGAACATTTTAGGATTACTTTACAAAAACAATTTTACCTTTTGATATTTGTTCGGGAGTTTCTGTGGGACATGTAAGTTAGAGTTCTGTGCAAAAATATTGGCTGCAGGGGGGAAAAATAGAAAATGGTTATGCTTTAATTAAAATTTTCTACAAGTGCAAAGTAAAGGAGTGATAAAACCAATTACTCACTGCTATTAGATTCCGGGTACGTAGAAATCTGTATATCTGTGTTGGTTCTAAGAAAAAGGAACACATGTTATCCAGTGTAATTTATACCTCCAGAATGACAGTCTTATAATGATAAAAAGTATCTCAGTATTGTGATTACTTTGAAACAATTATCACAAAGTCATTAAGTGAAGCATCACAATGTCCAAATAACTCCAAGTTATCACATCCAAGGTTACTTTACCAAGTCTACAACACAAAGCAATTTCTTGTTTAAGGTGCCACAAATCAGGGGTCACAACTTAACTCTGACTGCTCTTGCTTTCCACAAAATGTGTTTCTTACAGGCTTTATATCATGAAAGGGCAGAAAAAATACCTCAACATATCACAACCTATGGTCATATAGGTAAATTTTCTTCATGAAGTTAATGAACACATCTGCTATGACACCAAAATAGCACAATAAATTTACACAGTCAGACAATTTGGTATCTGATTGCTTTACACTTCTGGCAAGTACCAAGGTCATTTGCAGCAGGTACTGAAACAAGAACAGGGACTGTCAGTTGACTACGATCCATTATGGATCAGCATTCTAAGGTGGGAAATTAATGTTGTTTTTAGTAAAGCAACTACTGTTTGCAAGTGCAAAAGGAGGGAAGATAATTCAGCTGTTCACCAAATGGACACTAAAGCACAGCATCATCTCAAACAGGTCTGAGAACTAACGTTCAAAGGATCAAGACTTGCCTACAGACAAGAGCAGGACTTTCAGTTTAGTTTTAACCAATTCAGTTAAATCAGGACAAGAAGGGTTTTGTCTGGATCAGGTTATTTCTAACAAGAATTCCAAACTAAACTGAAAGACTGCCTATTTAAATGGAAATAAAAGCCAACTTCACTAAGTAACATCAGCAAGAAACTTATAAATTACTTGATAATACACATCAAGTGGAGAGAAAAAAGAGAATGGACAATGTATTGATGACCATGCTAAGGCTGGTAACACTGCCTCCACTTCCCACATAAAGAAAATAGTTTATTTTTAAAGAAATATAAAATTTTCTTGCCATATGACTGCAAAACATTTATTTCAAATAGCTGGAAACCTTATTGTGTGGAATTCCACAATGAAAAGTAGGAAAGGACAGCTTTTTATATCCTTTACCCCTTTTTAAAAATATGATTCAGCCCTATTTCTACAGTTATGAATGTAAGACCCCATAGAATCCGTTATTAAAGAGATGTATTATTGTTAGAGAAGGAAATCTTAAAAGGATCACAGTATTTCCTTTTAGAAGGCTGATGAAAGCCAGTAAAATTCTGCTTAATGCAAATTATCATAATAAAATCAGTATGTTTCAAATCAAGATAAAAGAAAGAAATTAAGAAACGTGAACTTTGCCACGAAGTGAAAATACAGAGTAGTCACAACTTTGAAAAAAGCATCCCAGGTTTTTTAGTCTCAAAAACCCCATGACATAATTATAATTTCTCAATGTATGAAAACATTAAGTTACATTCACAAGGATGTAATTTAATTTAAAGGCAATGCATTGCTACTTCAACTTTAGTTTTACCTAGTGGAAAAATTCTGAAACACTCTTCAACCTGCAGAGAGACATACATTTCACAAGTCTGTATTACTCAGCAAAAGCTTAAAATAAATCTTTTATCTTTTCCTAGTATATGACCTTGAAAAGGGACAAAAACAGTCCGGAAGAATGTGATTCAATACGACACGTGTTAGGGTTTTTTTAATCCAGTATTTACTTACTGCAGTTTTCCCATTATATTCACGCTACAGGGTTAACATATTATGTATATATATATGTACATCTACACTGTAGCTTCCTCCTGATCCCCACCTCCACAGCTCTGTGCTTCCCTTATCTGACACACTGAGCCACGGGCAGAAGAATTTTTTCCACCTTGGGCACTGACACTGAGAAAAGCTCTTAGAACTCAAGTTTGCCACTTGACCCATTTGCAGCACAGTATTTACTGAACACAGAGTGTTGTTCAAAGGACAGAGACTCAAACGGCCACACATTATTCGAGACACCATAAACTCCAACACTGTCACTGTCTAGAGCAAGCGGGAGCATTGACAGCACCAATCCTCAAACAGGATCATGTCTTCAAGCAGGGCATTAAAAATTCCCCTCAAATCCTGGCAACTGCACAAAAATCTTTTAGTACTATTTAAGTTTACTGCTCCATCGTGCTTTTAAACCAGATTTCCACAAACAACTTTCTAGTACATTCAGGGGGATTCTCCTCCTATCTGGAACTGCCACAGGGGGAATGCCTGGGTCGCAAAGGTCAATTTCCAATACGAAACCTCGACTACGGGAAAATTATTGCCAGACAAAGAAAAACCAAGTACAGTGAAGTCTTAATCGCGTCCTGCCCCTGAAACGAGCTCGAACGGCAGAGGCCAAAAAGGAAAGGGCCCCTCGCCCCTCACTGCCCAGAGCCTCCAGGCTGGAGGAGGGAAGGGAACCAGCCGCCCCGAAAGCCTGATGGGAAGTGCTACTGAGAACCAAGTTCATCGCCGGGCGCGAGCACACACACACACACCCCCGCCCTCCGCCCCGCGGGCCCCGGGCGCCTCTCGCCGCCCTCCCGCACACCGGCCCCGCTCCCCG
>VXBT01005501.1:100138-124675 GCA_013400235.1 Oriolus oriolus | reverse complement strand
CCCCCGCGCGCGCCCATTGGCAGCCGGGATGGCGCCGCGCCGCCCCATTGGCCGGCGCCGGCCCCGCCCCCGAGTGACGCGAGGATGGTTCTGGAAGCGTTTGGTTGGTCCGCGCGCTCGGCGCGCGCCCCCCCCACCCCCCGCCTTTGAACTGAATTCGCGGGAAAGCGCCGCTCGCGCTCCGGCGCGGGGCATGATGGGATTGGGGGGCCCCGCCGGCCTGAGGGGCCGCTCGCCGCACCCCGCCCTCGCACCCCGCCGCCAGCGCCCCGTTCGAGTGCCCGGGCTGCCCCGACCCCCGGCTCTCCTGCCCCCCCGGGCTCTCCATGCCGCCTCCCGCTGCCCCCGCGGCCGCACAGGTGGCTGGTGCTCCTCTCGCCTGAGGGGCCGCTCCGCTGCCCGCAGAGCTCAAGAGCTAAATTTGTCAAAATAGAAGCTCGGGTATAAATCGGTATCGGTTTTGTGGTAGAAGTGGTTATACTGGGTCGGCCATGAGGTCCTGCTGCTATGCCGTAGCTTTAACCTTAGCTAACCGTGAGGTTTCCTCAGAGGATGGCACAAGAAGTTGTCCATAGGTGCAGGGAGACTTGAATTCTGAGGTAAAGTGTTTCTGGGCTCATTAGACCTTTCTCTGTCCCCAGGGAAGTGCAGGTTGTGCCGCTGCGGCCGGAACCCTGACAGCTGCGGCGGCGCCGAGCTCGGGGCCGGGGCCGCCCTTCAGGGCAGCACCTCGTGTGTGAGAAAACACCGAGTCCAACCGCGCCGTGGGGAAATTCAACAGCGGCTCCATTTAATCACGTCCTTATCAGCAGTGCGGCAGCTCATACACAAAAGGCTTCGGCAGCCGTTCCATTCTGTTTGCCTTCCTTTGCAAAACTTCTCCGGGGTAATTGTACAGGGTAGGGTAAGAATGGTCTATATGTGAAATACAGCCTTGAATTCTGATACCAGATACAGCTGTGGTGCTGGGACTCCACCATCTCAGTTTGTCTTCTAATTTCTAGTGTTAAGAAACATGAACTTAGTGATAAATATTAAGAAGAAAACAATATATCAAAGTCAGTCATGCTGTAAGTGTGCCTTACATTATCAATAGAGGGGGATTCTAACGTGATGTCTCAATTGTCCATTATTAACCTTATTATGTTTAAAGAAAATATATGTATATACACCCCAAATATTAAGATAAACAAGTCTTTGTTGACTACTATCCCCTTCTTTTTGCTTTTTCTGCTGCACTATTTATCTTTCATGTTTGCTCTGGAAAGATCTTTTCTTCCCTTATCTTTTTTCCCTCCCTCCTTCCCTCATCAGACATTGATGTTTTACCTGCAAGCTTTTCAGTATTTTGCTTGAGCCTTAATTTTCTTACATTTCTATTAATTCATTGTTGTCACCACTTTACCTACGTTGTGTTTTCTTCCTCAAAACAATACTGTTACGCATTTTATCCTGCTTATAATAATTGTTTCTGCTTAGTATTCCAGCTTCTTTATCTTCTATTTCCTACTCAATTTCTCTACAGCCACTTCTTGTTGCTGAATATTTCATTTCATGCTAGCCTTTCACTGCTGGCAGCAGCAGTGTTTGATGCACTGCACGTTTCTGAGGACCTTATGTGTAATTTCTTTGCTTGTAATATCTAGGACTTCCTGGTGATGCTTCTGATGTTTGGTGTTCGCCAGACTGTACTTACAGGCTAGAAAACACAAAAAGCAAAACGCATGGGCATCTGATATCCCAAATTATGATCAGAGGTTGAGTTTGAGGTCGGTGACACCCTGTTACAAGTGACAAAATGTATCAATATTGAAGTATGTGTGAGAAAGGCTCCTCAATGTTGTATACCTGCAACTCAGCCCTTGGAAGTTGTTTACTGGCCAATTTATTCCTGTTCCCTCCCAACTTCTTCCAAGCCTCTGTTGCTTCTGGTGGCTCATCCTTCTAAACTTCAGAACTGGGAGGAGACAGAGGGCAACCTTTCAAGCAGGAGTAACAGATAATTCAGCAATTAATCTCTGGCATTGAGTTGGATCTGCTTGTGAACAGAGGAACCAGGGCTGTGACTCCTGCTTTGGGTGAAACAGGACAGTGCAACACCACAGGTGTCTGACCCCTTTGGACATGTAGGACTGACTGCCAAACAGGAGAGCTTTGGTAGCTTGAGCCCGTTTTCCTTTGTTGGTAAAGAGACTCTTCATTTTTTAACTTGTTTAGATCTGCTCCCCTGGGCTGTTCATGTGTCCTTAAGGAGCACAGAGTATTCATGAGGTACAGTCCTCAAAAACTCTGAAATGTCATTCCCCATCCCTGGAAGTGTTCAAGGCCAGGCTGGATGGGGCTCAGAGCAACCTGGTCTAGTGGAAGGCATCCCTGCCCATGGAAGGAATGATCTTTAAGGTTCCTTCCAACCCAAACCATTCTGTGATTCTATGATTCATTCTCTGTTTGGAGCTTCACAGAATGTATGGCTAGAAAGAGCACAGGGCACAAACCAGCATGTAACTGTTATTAATCTTGCACAATTAGAAACAAGAAAAAGAAATAATTTCTTTTTAGAAAGATGGAAATCATAACAGTTTCTTCAGAAGACATGAGCTATGGCATGAGACTGTTGTGTCCCTGACCTGCCTGGTAATATAGACCCCTACAGATTTTACAGACGCATTTATAAAATAAAAAAAAAACAAAAACATTTTTCTTGTGGACATTTACATCAGGTAACAGAAAGTTGTCCATATTTAGCAAATGACACTGAAAATATGTTTGCTAATAAAGTAGTCTGAAAAAGATGCAGCGAAATAGAGTGTACCTTACTGAAATTGACATAAATACATTAAAACAGTAGAAGATTATGATACTGTATCTTTTTGCCATAAAGTATCCTAACAGAATGGAGAAAAAAAAGGCAGTTTAATAAGTTTAAGATGATAAACGGAGGAAACAATCAATTGCAAACCAGGAGGGCTGTTGTAACAAAACTCTGAAATGAAAGCAGAACCAGGTGGCAGAGGGGCTTTCATGCTATGTCAGATTTTCAGTCTTGAGATGGTCAATCCATTCTTGTTTTCACATCCTGTTAGTGAGATTTGCATTTGATATCCAAAAGATCAGATTTGTTTCCTGCAGATTGAAAGAATATGCTACTTGTAAATCTCTTTTTCCTACGGCTTTTTTCAGTCTGTGCGTGCCCAGCATTCCTGTCATCTTTAATAGATGAACTGCAGCAATTTTTGCCCCTTCAGATATATATGTAAAAGAACATGCATATTTTATAGCACTTTATGGATTTTTGCTTTGTTTCATAGTTACATGATTTTGTTGTTTGCCTGTAGTACCCCTATGGCCACACTACTTAACTTTCCAGCTTCCAGTCCTCCAAATTACTGTGTCTCAGCACAAGAATATTCACAAAAAACCTTTTTTTTTAAAGCAGAAATAAATACTTGTGTACTTGAAACTCCATCTAAATGAAGGTTCTGTCAGTATATTTATACTGTTTTCCTCTCATCTTTAAACATGGATCTGTCTATATAGATTGTTAGTAGCTAACTAAATACTACTACAGATCAGTTTATCTTCTGGGAAATTAATATTACATGTAACTTTGGAACAAAAGAGTGCTCATGAGCTGAATATAAACTTTCGGTCAGTCTTCATTAAGGATTGGTTCCAGATTGGGCCATCCTGAAAGCCAGAGTCAGTATTTATTAGGGAGCACTGTTATGCCCCACTGGTAAGGCACTGGAGTTGGGTGTTCAGGGTGTCATTGAGAATAACAAATCCTCAGCGACTGTTTTGGGTACCTGTATTTCTTTATTTTGGCCTTGAGCTAACGAGCACAGTCAGTGGGATTCAAGGGCATCCACTATGGAAAAGACTTTACACACTCCACTTCTGTGGTTAAATCCAAACTTTTCTTCCTGTTGTTTTCATGCATCCAAGTTCTCCTTCTCATACCCTGTCCCCAAACCCAGGTTTTCCATGAGAGAAGTGAGGACACACAAATGCTCTAGAACTGAGACAAACAAAAACACCTCGTGTAAATGGGAAGGTCCCAATCTGTGTCACTGTACTCCAAAACCAGACCCAAGTGGCACCACTTTCATTTACTTACATGAATAAACTTCACTAGGTGCTGAGTTAATTTCACCTGCAATAGTTATTAATTCCTATTTCAGTTCATATTCTTTATTTTCAGTTTGATTTGATGTAGATCAACAGTAACTGGCCATGGAAGTTGTTAGATAAGCTACTCTTCCCTACTTACTTGGAAAACAAATGTCAACTCCCACTAAAGTGTTTTCCCAGACTCTTGTAAACAGAGGCTTTGTAATATTGCACCTGGACAAAGGGAACAATTCTAGCTTTCTGGGTAACAGAACAGGAGCAGTTCCAGCTTTCTGAGCGACAGCACAGGAATAGGTGGAGTACTGGGTGTGTTTGGGATGGCAGGATCATGCTGCTGTTGGGGTGGAAGCTCTCAGTTTCAGTTTGTTTTTCTGCATATTAGTGTACAGTGCTGTCCTGCTTTAATAAGCAGGGAACTCAGCAAAGAGAAAATAAACTTTCCTGTAAGGGAAGCACTGTGGAGCATGGCAAAGGGAAGAGCCGGGATCCTACACAGCAACCCAAGTGTTCCGATGTGTAGCCATGAATGCCGTGTGTGTGTGTGTGAGATTGACAGAGCAGCCACTTGTGATTCTCATTCACGTGTTTGGCTGGGGAGTGCTTTTGTACAGAGCTGCTCAAATGTATTCCAGGAGCGCAGCACTCAAGGAACTTGGCCCTCAGGGAATCTTAATGCACCCACAATGCACAGCTTTCAGCCAGCAGGTTGCTCGTGTGTCTTGAGTTATTGCATTGAGTGAAAAGTGAATGCACAGGATGTTTTGCACCAGGGAGTCACCTGCCTTCTGCTCTCATGTGGTGAACAATCAGTGATAATTAGTAGTCAGTATTGCTTAGGACTTGTTTCTTGGAGTTCTCATAGTGATGTTTTACTGTATTCTTCATGACTCTTCCAGAGTGAAATTTTTTTCCTGATTTTCGGTTAATTATTTATTTTTGCTTGGTGGCTTTTTAGCAGAAGTGTTTGTCATTAGAACTGAGATAGTGGACTAACACTACTTGCTTCAAAAGCATTGTGAAAAGCCTGGGCCTAATAGATTGATTTTCTCTTGAAAGGTAGGACATCTCTTAAGAT
Organism: Oriolus oriolus; assembly: GCA_013400235.1. NCBI lineage: Eukaryota > Metazoa > Chordata > Aves > Passeriformes > Corvidae > Oriolus > Oriolus oriolus. The sequence goes on along the minus strand of VXBT01005501.1, from coordinate 119,469 downwards.
GATTAAACTGTAAAGGCAGAAATATACTAACTACACAGAAAAAATCCATGCTATATCTTGAAATTTAAATACTTAATACATGGAAATGGGCCAGGAATCATTCTAGTTCATGCTGTAATTTCAGAGATGCAGTAAGTGTAGTACACAAAACTATAAAAAAATGATTCTAAGTGAACTTTCAGGATTTGTGTTCCCTTAATTGAGTCCCAGAAACTGTGAAAGATACGGCAACTGAAACATTTCAGATGCAAACTTAATGATTAAACTCAGAAATGCGGAGATCAAAGAGAAACTGCTGGGAAGATCTGAGAATTAAGTCGGTTACAGATGTAAATAGAAGTTTCTGAACAAAAGGTCTGTTGACAGTGCAAGAATTAAATCTTCAATCACTCAAAAAGAAAAATATTGGAGGATCAAAGAACATGTCAGTAGACAGTAAAATTAAACCTCAACTGAATTAGTTAGCTAATTAATTTCAGCTTTAAGTAAGGGACCGATTCTTTCTTTCGTGACTAAACCAAGTACAGATTAATAAAGTGAGAATTTGGAATTTTATCATCATCAGTTATTTAAAGGATAAGATCAGGGCAGAAATTGTTTTCCCAGTGTTTCCCAGTTAGCACAGATACACAAAATTCACACATGGGAAAACTTACCTGAATGTTTCATAGGAGATTTATCTGGGGTTTCATGTTATCTGGGGTTTCATATGCCAGAGGTTGCTCCAGAAGGCTTTTACAAGAGTTTATCTTCTTTTTGGAATGCTGCTTGGGAGGATATGATTCTGCACACTATAATCTGAATTATCCATACTCCAGAAGTAGTTTTACTGGTTGTTGTCATGACTGTGGTCAAAGTGCTTTTACCATGCTAAAAACATCTCTATAGAAGGATGTGAGAAACACAGTAGGAGGCAAATTGTGACCAATCCTAATCCCAGTTTTTGGAAGGAGAAATAAATCTATATGTGGCATAGTTTATGGTTTTTGTTGTACCAGTATAATTGATGCTGGCACCAACGTGCTTGCATTTAAAAGATACAAGGCTTTGCTCTGAGGCAGTTCTATCTTTACCTAAATTGCTACTTATGGCATAGGTCACCAAAGGCCATGCCACAATTTCACCTACCCTTCAAACTTAGGTTAGTGACTTAAATTAAGCTTAGCTTGACTCTGCTCTCCAGACCTCTGGCAACAGAGAAGAAATAAATTAAATTAAAGATAATTAAGCAATATATTTTGTGGTGTTGACATTTTGGGGGTGTGTAGGGGAGATGACTGATATAGCTTTAAATTGTTGAAATGTGACTGGCATTCTACTGGGTTATGAACTGGCAACTAGGACATGATGACTGACTAGTTGTAACTGCCCTGCTGCATTTAGACAGACTGTCAGCTACTCACCAGCCAGCCAAATGACAAAATCAAATTAAAAGGCACACTCATAGCCACTACTGTGCAAGCCCCTGGAGACCCTGAATAAGCAGATGAATCTTATACTAAGTGCCAGATGTGAATTGGCAAGGAAACAATTCCAGAGGCATCACTCCCTTCACTGGAAATTCCCTGTGTATAGATGTTCAGATCTTGGGGCAAAACAGAATGCCTCAAAATGAGTAGGAGGAAAAATGTGATTCCTAAAAATTCAAGTTCAGAGCCAATGCAGAGAAGAAAGTAAAGGTTTTGCCTTTTTAAAGAGATGATATAGATAATAGTTCTGTTAAGGCATTTATAGATGATAAAGATAATAGTTCTGTTAAGGCATTAAATGAAAATGTTTATATTTGTTGATTTTGTGGTTTTTTACCACTTATAGCTGAAAAAAGAGAAGAATGAGTGAATGAAATTCCAGGAGAGATTCAGATCTAATGTCCCAGGGTAACTGCCAGCAAGCTGCAAGAGTAATGCAATGCATTGACAAAGACAAGCATTTTTCTATCAGAATGGAAAAAATAACATCTGTCTAGGACATGTACCAGGATTAATGCTGGTATGGAACAGTCCAACTGACCAACTGCAAAGTCTTAAATCTAAAGTTTTGGATGCTCAGAGTGGAATTGCAGTGATGAAACCACTATTTATGCAGATTGACTGCTGGTTTTGGCAGAGGTGAAACCAAATCATTATGGAAATTATTTTAATTACAAAACTAAGGAAGTTATTGTAGTCCAAAGTTTGGGTTAGTCTATTTTTGAGAGTAAATTCCAAACTTTTATTAACAGATGTGCTCATATATTTTTAAACCGAAGTCCCACATGCTCAGTAAATGCTTTGAGGGCTTTGTTAAAAATATATCCCGGGGGGATGAACCACTGGCTCAGCTGAAGTCAGTGGAAACTTCCCAATTCTTTTCATGAGGTCATAACATGATTCTCATTGTTTAACAGGCATTTACATAAAGCACGTTAATTGTAAAATACTGTACATCTGGGGGCATCTTCTAAAAAGCTATATAATTGTTTCTGCACTCAGGTAGTAAAATAGCAGAAATAAAAAAGACAGATATGAATCAATTTGTAATTTGAAATTAAATATTTATCTTCTGCACATTAACCATTAAATGTTTTAACATAGAGAAAACTTAATGGAAAACCACTGTGATTATTCCTAATTCACAACGTATCTATTGCTTGCAGACATAATCTATAAATATTAAGTTGTGACAGCTTGCCAGAACTTCTCCACAAGGACCTACTGATGGAGTTTTTCTAAAGAGACTTCATAAAAGCAGCAAACTGCGGGACCCCACAGTTGCCAGCTGCAGCAGTTGTTTCTCCAGTTTTCCCAATAAGATTTGTTGAAACTCTCTGTATCGCAACGTCTTTATTGGTAATGGATCCCTCCTTAATTTGCACTGATGCATTTGGAATGTCAGCTTCCAAAACAAGGCACATGGGAGGCATTTAAAGTAGATTTTATGAAAGGGAAATGAACAAAGAGCATGTCAGGTTCCATTTTGATTTGCATGACAAATCCAGCATGCAGTGTTCTGGTGGGTCGGGCTGGGCTTGCCTGCCACTCATGGCATTTGTCACTTTGGTATGAGCACTTTTGACAGTCCGTTATGTTAATTGTTCTAAGGATTGTTTTGCTGGAGGAAGAAAAGGAAAGGCATTTTTATTTTCGTACTTGTTCCATCTACAGGAAAGGAGGGATATCTGAGTGAACAGAAAATGTTTTCAGTCGGGTTTTGATCTATTTTTTTTTTTGTAAATAATCCTGTGAGGTCGTCAACGAAGTTCAGTATTTTAAATCTTACTGTTATTCACTCTGTGTGTTTTTGAGTGGGAAGTACTAGGCCCCTAAACTAGAAACTCGGGGAGTCTATTGTTTTGGTGCACACCATTCTTTGATCCTTTGAGTCCCACAGTGATGGATCCTGCAGAGTGGTTTGTGATGTGCCTACGTGCTTCTATGGGATGATATTGTGGTGCTTTGACAAGTGCTAGCAAAAAATTTAATGCCCTCTGAAGCCTTGTTGGACACCCATTGTTATCAGTGTGTGGGGAACTCTCAGACCTGTTGGTAGATCTGTGCACAGGACTAAATTCTCCTGGAGACACATTCAAGGTGGAGGTTGCTGTGGCCCCTGAGGGCACACACACTTCTCTACCATCTACATTAGAACAGTCATGGATGGTTTGGTGAGCTTCAAAGTTCCTGACTGACTGCAGGTGGCAGAACACTGTAGGTTGATCACAGAACAGTATTTTCAGACTGACAGAATGATCAAAGTTTCAGAAGACTCTTGTTTATGTTGGTGTCTCTCTTTTGCAGTTACTGCTGCTTTTCAGCCAAAGAAGAACTGAATGGTTGAAGAGAGAGGAGAGCAAGAAGTTAGAAATAGAATTTTCCAGAGGTTTTTGGGTAATGGCTGACATTTACCTTTTCAGTTCATACCTCCTACACTGCATGTGGTGTTCTCATTTACATGTTGGGATCTACATGCACCATGACAGACTAGCTCTAAGTACAGAATGCTTTCATAGTATAAAATCATGCAATCAGATGCAAAAATACTCAAATGAAGTGAAACAATCCAGTGTAGTAAATCCAATCACACTCTTGCTCAGCAATTCAATGTGCTAATGCTACTTTTGATGCCCAGTGCCATCCTCCTTAAGGATTATTTTAGTAAAATCTGTGGACTTGCACAAGAATTAGCTTGAGCTGGTGCATATCAAAATATCAAATCCAATATAATTAAGAAGTTACTGGTGATTATGAATAACACACTTCCACCACCACTCAGAAGGACTTCTGTGCTGCTTTACTGAAAGCTGAACTCAGTGGGAGGTGAACTCACTGAACTTTAGGTCCTAAGGCTTTGGCTCACCAGTGGGGATGGCCGTGCTGGGACAGCCATGCTGATCCCCTCTGACCTGTGGTGGTTCAGTGTAGGACCAGGGAGTCTCCAGGGAGGACAGTCTCCATCAGTAATTGCCCTTGTCCTTATGGGGTGGGTGAGGGCTCCCATGGCACGAGGCAGCTGCAATCCAGAGCTGCCTAGGCCACCAACTTCTGAATGCAGCACCAGCCTGTAGTTCTTGGTCTTGTGACTGGATGGTGCCTCTCCATTTCCTGGTAGCTTTCCTCTTTGGTTACTTCTTGGAAAATCATGTCACTATTTCCTGTCACACTGAAAAGTTGCTAAACCTCTCCCTCTAAGAATTAATTTTTTTTTTTTTAATTGGTCCCAAAATTGAGAAAAGCCACCACTAATCCAAGTCACAGCAGGTAAAAAAATTTACCACTGCTCTTTGATATTTCTTGTAAAGTGTTTTGTCTTACCTGTGTTTTTAACAAAAGTCAGTTGCTCAGGTACTCACTCTGTACTTGGCAACACCTGTTAAAACTTTTGACTGTAAAGGGAAAAATCACTCACTTTTTTTTTTTGGCTATTATGTATGATTTCTGTGCCAGAAGCCCTCTTGCCCTTAGTCTGCTGCCTCTTCTCCTTGTACTTGTTTTTTCAGAGACAAACTCCTGCCTTTTTCCCCAGGAGGGAGTGACGGCTGTGACAGGGTAGGTTTGGAGGTGGGGTTGGTTCTGTGGCTGACCAGCTCAGTGACAGCACTGACAACTCAAAGCATAAACAGCAGATACTGCTGTGGATAATATGCATTTAAGCAATTCTCTCAATAAATTATCTTCCATCTCAATTTTTATTTTCTGGAACATGTCTAAGTTCAGAAACAAAAGTTTACTGTTGCCGGGTTATATTGTTAATTTTCTCAGAATCATAGACTCATGGAATGTTTTGGGTTGGAAAGGGCCTTAATGATCATCTAGTTCCAACCCTCTGCTGTGGGCAGGGACACCTTCCACTAGACTGGGTTACTGCAAGCCCTGTCCAACCTGGCCTTGAACACTTCCAGGGATAGGGAATCCACAGGTTCTCTGGTGCCAGTATCTCACCACCCTCACAGCAGACGGTTTTTTCTTAAAAATTTGGAAGGTGGAAAGAAGGAAGGTGCCATGTGAGTGAGAAAAAGCCATTTGTCCTGGAGGAATCCCACCAAGAAGCTAAGTGCTGGAGCAGTTCCAGGCTGATGTCCCATCACTGAGCCTGGTCAATGTCATCGTGTTTAGCTCCAAAGCTAGTGCCAAGAGGATGGTGCCAGACTCTTTTAGGTGATGCCCAGCGACAGGACGAGGAGCAATGGCCACGAACTAAAACACAAGAAGTTCCGCCTCAACATGAGGAAGAATTTCTTTCCGGGGAGGGTGGCGGAGCACTGGAACAGCTGCCTAGGGAGACTGTGGAGTCTCCCTCTCTGGAGAGACATTCCAAACCCACCTGTGTGTCCCCTGCTGCAGGCGACCCTACCTCGGCAGGGGGATTGGACTGGGCGATCTCCCAGAAGTCCCTTCCAACCCGATGCAGTCTGTACAGACTCTGCGGTTCTGGCTCCGCCAGCCGGGCAGGGGGCGGCAGAGCGGCGCAGCGCCCGCGGAAGCGGCGCGGGCAGCGGGCGGAAGCGGCGGCGGCCGTGCCGTGCCGTGCCGGGCCGGAGACACCGCAGCCCCTGCGGCTATGGCGGAGCGCATCGAGCAGCGGCTGGAGGATCGCATCCCGGAGCTCGAGCAGCTGGAGCGGGTCGGGCTCTTCACACGCAAAGAGATCCGGTGAGCGGGGCCGGGGCCGGGGCCGGGCCCGGGGCTGGGCGGGTGGATGAGCGCACGTGGTGCGGCCGGGAGCGCTCCGGGCGCTGATCTCCCGTTCCCGCAGGGCCGTCCTGAGGAAAGCCTCGGCTCTGGAGTACAAAATCCAGCGGAGAGCGCTACGGAAGGAGGATTTCATTAATTACATCCAGGTAGTCCGGTGAGCGGGGCAGAGCGAGGCAGCTCTCGATGCAGACCCAGCTCAGTTAGACCCGGGTAGTTTTGTAGCGAGCCGCGTTGGAAATAGGTCAGAAAACGGAGATCTCTCCTCACCTGGTCCCTGGTGTTCACCTGTGAGCAGTTGTTGGCATCAGAGCAGGACGCGTAACCAGGAGTTGGTGCCTGAGTTTGGGGTTAGGTTTCTCTCCTGTTGGGACCTTTTCCTGTAATTTCTTGTCTCTCCAGGGATGTAGAGCCCCCAGTTCCCTGATGTGCTGTGCAAACTGTAGTTACATGGAATTAATAAATTCAATATTAGGAAGAGGTTCCTGAAAGGGTGATGGTCAGGCACTGAACAGGCTCCACAGGGAATGGTCACGGCCAGGAGCCTGACAGAGCTCAGTGAGTGTTTGGACAATGCTTTAAGGCACAGGGTGGTATTGTTGGGCTGCCCTGTGCAGGGCCAGGAGTCTTCGAAATGTAGTGACCTAGCCAAAAATTACTGCTTATGTTTTCCTGACTGTAATGTTTATTATCCACCTGATCATCTACAACAAACTTGATTTGGTTTTTTTTGCCTTACTGTTATGTGCCTCATCATTTGCTTTTAAATGTTTTTTTCTTCCCATTCTAGTATGAAGTTAATCTGCTGGAACTGATCAAGAAAAGAAGAGCAGTAAGTTTGTCAGTAATTAAGAGTGCAAAATACTTCATGCTAAATTTTCTATTGCAATAAAATGAGTATTTTTTTCCTCCTAGCGCATTGGATATTCGTTTAAGAAGGATGAAATTGAACACTCTATTCTGCATAGAGTCCACAGCCTGTTCAACCGAGCTACAGGGAAATGGAAAGTAAGTTTACTTTTACTGAGATTCAGAATTCTTTTTTTCTGCACATTAGGTCATTGTACCAAGGGTGTGTTGTTTGCTTGTCAGTGTACGAGTGATTTTGTACATTGTGAGATTGATTCTCTTCTTTTGATTTCCAACAGGATGATGTCCAGCTCTGGCTTTCACATGTTGCATTTTGCAAGCAGTGGGTGAGTTTTCAAATCCTGATCTTACCCAGGTTGAGATACTGGATTGGTACTTATTCACACATCTGAAACTTGATTTAAAGATAGGGGCACAAACTTTACTGCTACATGCTGTAATACTGAAATAATCTTGATAGTATTGTTGAAGCTGCTTGGGATTTTCATTGATGTATGTAAATGTAGAGTTTGACTGGAAATGAATTAGTATGAAATTTGATGCTTGCTGGGGCGAAGGTGAGGCTAACTGCATGAAATCTGGAGTACCAGTTGGTTTGTGAGAGCCATAATATTGGTTATACTTTCTCTGGAGTGAATGACTCACTTGTCTGTCAATTGTGATTTTGTTCCAAATATTTATTGTAGTGGCTATGCTGAAAAGTCTAATTCTAGCAGTTCTGTACTTGATAAACTTACCTGTGTAAGGCTTCAAGTTATTACCAGCATTGAAGTGCTATCATTTCTGTACTGAAGAAGGTGACCTTGCATGGTAGTGAAGGCGGCCAAAGGAAGATACAGTCTCTATCTCAGAAAGGGGCAGTGGGACCATGGGTTTGGGACTTGGGCAACATTTGTGTTTGCTGTGTGGCTCAGAAAATTTGAGTTAGCCATGCTACTCTAATTTGGTGACATTTAAATGCTGGTCACTATTGAGTAAATACGAGAAACTTTCTACTGAAGATAAAATAGCAGAGAAGCATCTTTTTCAGAGCAATTGTACTACAGCTAGTAACCTTTCCTACTGGAACTTTGGTGCTGGGGGTTCAATTCAGTACCAGAGTGGGTGAAACAAAACTACTTCTTTTACAGAATGCAAAACATCAACTCAGTAAGGTGTTTTCTACCATGTTGGCCATTCATTCCAATAAACCAGGTAAATAACACAATGGTGAGTGCTGAATAAATGCCTCAGCATAGATTGTATGGTGTTGGTTTGAGTTCTTGTAGATCTCGGTTCAAGCTGTTGGGCTAAAGTTCCTACTCTCTGTTTTTTGCCTTGCTGCTGCCTCAGAGAGGAGGGCTCTGACAGAGGTTGTGCTGAGCAATAGGAAGGATGTGGAGTAGGTCAGAATGACCAATTCCCAGGTGGGCTGGGGACTTGGTAGATGTATCAGAAGTGAGAGATGTTGAATGCTCATGACTGCTTTTTGGCTTTTGAAGACATCATTAGGTCTGTAGCTAAACCAGATTAAACTTCCTGGATCTGCCTGTCTGCTTTACAGTTTTATGTGGGAGATAATCTTATGCTGGTGCTGAGCTCAAGTTGAGAGGTTAAATAAATTTATTTGTGTCACTTGTTGCAGCACTGTGGATTATGGCAGCAAAGTGGGAAATGGAGACACGACTGTCGTCAGAAAGTGCCAGGCACTTGTTCCTTCGTGCTTTGCGCTTCCATCCAGAGTGCCCCAAACTGTATCAAGAAGTGAGTTCCTGTTTTTCTTCTATGACCACTTACTTGATCAATCAGAGCAGGTTGGTTCAGCATGTTTCCTAGATCTGTCTGAGACAACTGGAAAACCTTGTTTTTCCATCAGCAGGAAAATGTCAAAAATATTAAAAAAGCCAACCCTAAAATCCCTTTCGAAATAAGGTGCTGTTAAGCTCTGCCAGAACGTAGTTGTCAGGCTCAGTCTGGCATCCCCAGTCTTTGTTGAGGAACTTGGTTTTCTTTGGGGACAAGTTAAGGTTTAAAGAATGACTAAAAAATGATCACTGCTACCTGTTGGAAATTTCTGGGCAAATACACAGGGCAGATACTGGTAGGTGAACAAGCCTTCAAAAACCAATGCTCTAGGACATGTGTGGGATGTGGCAAAGTCCTTATTTGTAGCTCCTCAGAGCTTGTTTTACCCTGTTTGTGGACTTTGATTTTTATGATTTATCCCCCCAGTAATTTCATTTTGTTGTCACTCTTGCAGTATTTCAGAATGGAGCTTATGCATGCTGAAAAACAGAGGAAGGAGAAGAAAGAATTTGAACAAGCAAAGATGGACCTGGTAGGTCAGCTAAACTTAAGAGATATTGTCTGCTTGTGCATTACATGTTGAAATTCACAATTTTAGATTAATGGTTTATTTGACAATGGCTTAGCGAAGGCTTTTGTTCCTGTCCTGCACCTGTGTGGAGCTTTTCAAATATTTGCTGATGTTCAGCTTAAATACTTCATATATCTATTTTTTCTTTGCATTTGTAAAATCTTTTATTATATTCCCCAGTCTGAAAATTAACACTAATTTCTGGAAAGTAATAGTCAAACCTCCCATCTCATTTCTTTATAGTTGACTTGTGCAAATTACATAAAAATAGACTTGCATGAAGAAAAACATTAATATCTTCTGGTTTTTCTTTCTCTGTTCGCAAAAATGTTGGCTGAGAAAAGACAATAATTTCTTCAATGATATGCTTGATATTTCAGGGGGAATTCAATTACTCTGAAGAAATTCTCAATGGGGAAATGGCTCGCATAGTCTACAGGGACGCTTCTCAGAAAATTAAAGGTGAATGAACATTTCTTGTACTTATTCATTAAAAAATTATAACCTTTAACCCAGTTCTGCAGTAAGCAATGCTGATAGACTTAGCTTCAGTGCACACACTAAGAGCCTTTTTTCAAATGCACCATTTCTTCAGTAGAACCTATATAATGCCAGAGTATAAATTAGTGGTGCTGCTAGTTCTGATTCCATGTCTTTCCTGCAGGCTGACATCTCTTCCAGCACAACAGCTTTAGGGCTGAAGAGGCCTAGTGCTGGGTTACAGTCTCAAAACTTGGTTGGTTTAAAAAAGAAAAACGAAGGACAGTTCAGAGTTACACACCTTTTTTACTTTGCTGAACATTAGATCACAACTAATCAGCTACCACTAGTGGCAAAGAAGTAAGAATTCAGACTAATAATAAACCAGATGAAATTATTTTAAATTAAGCAGGCTTGATAAAACTCAGCTGTTTTATTGAGAGAATTGGGTAAAATAACTGCAAACTAGTAGCAGATATCTTTGAGAAATCATGATAGATGGGCATATTTTGGAAGACTGGGCAAAATACAATAATGAACATTGAAAATTAGTGGGGGAAAAGGACGTTAGAGGAAATTTCGGAAAGATTTGGCTTAACTTAATTTTCTGGAGAAATACTGGAAAGATAGGCATACAAATGATTTGTAAGCACCTAAAAATAATAAGGTGAGTAATGGCTGATGGGAGTTCACAATGATCTGATTATGTCAAGTCATGTCACTTGGCATTTTCAAAGGTAAGTTTTGGAGATGCAAGATGGACACAATTCATGGACATGTATTTTGTGCAGCTTTGGAGAGATCTGTCCCGAGTGTGGAGCATTTTGTGTTTTCATGGCAGAGTCAGGGAGTAGAGGAGGTGCTGATTAATTTGCAAGTGGAACCAAGCTACAGAAATGTGAAGTGCAATTGATGTAATATGTTGAGGAATTCAGCAAATACTCCACTTGATAGTTTCTTCTCCTCTTGAAATGTAGGTGTTGAGTTCCAGCTGGCTGTGCTCTCTATTGCAAAACTCTTTGATTTTACCCAAGATTTGCAGAAAGAAATCCTTGAGAGGTGAGTTGTGCCTTTATGTTGTATTTTTATTTTATTTTGGTTTGGTTTTTAAGAAATATGTTCTCATAATGTCTCTAATTTATAGTGGATTGTTTGGACTTTAAGAACTAAAGGCTGTTCCTCTAGGGATATAGTGTTAAGACATGTAAAATCCTTTAAGTAAAACAAAAGATAAGGCAAGCATGATCTTTAGAAAAGGATACTTGTATCTAACTTCACAAAGGGCTTTAAAAAGCTAGTAAGAAAAGTTTAGATAAAATGCAGTTGTCACTGAATAATTACTGCACTTAGTTTCTGTAAATTCACTGCAGGAACTGTGGATTTTCCTAGTGTACTTTCATGGGGGTTTTGCGTCTTTTATTTCTCCAGTTGTTCCTCTCAGAAGAAAGATCTCTCTTGACAGCTCCCTGTCTGGGTCATGTTATTTCTGGAAAATATCCATATTAAATAATATATTTTGAAAAGCTAATATTTTGTCTTTCTCTTGTGGAAAGGTAAAATGTTTTTTTCTCCGGCATCTGGTTACTTAGCAATTGCTAACTACATTTCTGTAGCAGTATAACAAGCTTCTTAAACATAGCTGCAGATGAAGAATGGTGGCTGTGGGCTGTTAGAAGAATATTGTGTTTAGTTTGCAGACCAGGTATGCTGATGATCCCCTGACATGGGACTACATGGCCCGCCGGGAGCTGGAGCTGGGGTCCCTGCAGCCCACAGAACACACCACAAAACAGAAGAAAGTATCAGAAATGGCCCAGAGAGAGGAAAGGTGCTGTGCAGTCTTTGACGAAGCTGTGAGAGCAGTCCCAACAGGTGAAATGTTCTGCCTGCATTTTAACATTTATTTCTGGAACTTGAGCAGCCTGTAAAAGTCTTGAAGAAGGTGATGGCAGGCTCTACTGTATCTTAGAGAAGGCAAGCAGTTTTTAGATGCTACCTCTTGGGATCTATTTTATGTGTTACTTGGGTTATTTTCCAATGCACTTATGCTCTTGGAGGAGCTGCTTAACTGAAAATGTGAGTCTTTTACTGGTTAGCTGTGAGTAAGCAATGGTTTTGAGTTGCCAGTGGAGTGGATATCCAGCTTCAGTATCTGGCATTATCCTTACTCTGAAAAGAGGTTGTCAAGGGGCTGTTTATGGAGTGGTCTCAGACTTGCTGCTGTATAGCCTTCAAAGCTGTAGAATAGTTTGGGTTGGAAGGGATCTTTAAAAGTCTCAGCTGAACTAAGAGCTTGATGCTCTTTACAAAGAGCTACTGCCTGCAGCTTGGACTGGGGAGCCATTTAAAAACGTTAATGTTATAAATCTAGGGCCTCTTTTGTAATACAGCATTTTAAAACAAAGTTGGCATTAACATTTTGTATCATTTGTATCTTTGTATTTCTTAAAGACAAATATTTGTGCTTATTCTGGCGATTCTGTAAAGTGTGATATTATGCCTTTGCTTCTACAGAGGACATGTGGAAATGCTATATCACTTTCTGCTTAGAGAGGTACAAGAGAAAAACCAACAGTGAAGAATTAAAGCAAAAGGTAAAAGTTTATTAGGAAGTAATACTAACAAATCATCCCTATTTTTATTGACTTCTCTAATACCTCAGACAAGAATATATTTTGACATTTTATCAAAAATACTTACCTGTGGCCATCGTTAAAAATAACTCAGTGTCCATCTAGGGGCATCACTTTTACTGCCATGCTCACACGTGGCCTGCCTGGACATGATGAACCTGGGCATAAACCAGCCTTGTCAGTAAAGTGCAGTGACCTTTTTGGATGAAAGCTAAGACTGCAGACTTGGTAATCATGAAATCATAGAATGGTTTGGGTTGAAGGGGATCTTAAAAGTTCACTGACAGGTCCTTCAAACTGGTTCTTGTTCAAAAAAGAGGATGAATTAAAATGACTCTTCCAAATAAGTCTGAGCAAAGTTTGGTGCTGGCATGTGGGTAATTTAATTATGCATCTCTGCTTGGGTATGACTCAATTAACTAATTATCCTGTGCAGCTTGGTTCCCTAGTATTACACTAAAAGAACAATGCAGTGTTGTTCTTGGCTCCTTAAAGAAGAGAAGTAAATGCTCAGATTTCCACTTTCTCTTGGAATGTTTGCAGGTACCTAAAGCATTAGACACAAAATGTGTAACTAGATATTCACTGACATGACACAATCCAGTGGGCTTCTTGAAATGCTGAGGTCTGGTATATACAGGAATAATGCTTGTTTTCTTTTTTCTTCTCTGTTGGTTGTAGAGGTTGGAGAGGACACTGAGTGTGTTCAGCAAAGCCCATGAGTTCAGTTTGCTGCCAGAAGCTCTCTATAAGCAGTGGGTAAGAACTGACACAGAAGAAATAGATGCTGAGGCTTTCCTGCATTGTTTGTGTGCCTGTCTTTGTCATTTTGTGTATACACAAAGATGGACAATATTGTTCAAAGCCCTGCTTTTTAACAAAGCTGTATCTGCTGTGTTTTAGCTTCAGCTGTTGCTGGACTCCAACCTCTCTGAGAAGGCTGTGGAGGTGGCAGAAGCTGCAGCCAGGCACTTCAGCCAGTCTGTGGAAACGTGGCAAATGAGGCTGCAGGTGCTGATCCAGCTGAAGAAGGATGATGTGACCCAGTGTTTTGAAGAAGCTATTAAACATGTGAAACCTAAGGTCTGTGCTGATTTTGTTTGCTTGCATGCATTAGTCTTGGGCCAGAAACCTCTGATGATTCATTGTTGTGGGTTGTTTTGGGGGCTTTTTGTTAGTTTGTTTTTTTGTTGTTGTTTTTTGTTTTGTTTTGTTTTGTTAGTCTTGGGCCAGAAACCTCTGATGATTCGTTGTTGTGGGTTGTTTTGGGGGTTTTTTGTTAGTTTGTTTTTTTGTTGTTGTTTTTTGTTTTGTTTTGGGGGTTTTGTTTGTTTGTTTGTTTACAAGGCATTTAAAGTCCCTAACCATTTTTAAGGTCAGAAATAAGAACTTGAAATTTCACATGCAAATTGCATTCCTGAGGATTAGGGAATTGTCAATTCACTTAGAGTGCTTACAGGTGACATTTTGCATGTTCTCCTAGCAGTGAGCTGGTATTTGTGTCTTAATGGAAAAATGTGTTTCCCTTTCTTCACTGTCCTGATACACCATTTGCCTGTGTGGTATTTCAAGCTTTGATTAGATGTGTGCTCTCCTGCTCTGTTCCATTTCAAACTCTGAGCACAGTGAGTGAGGAAAGAGGAAGGTTTCTTTCTTTCTTGTTCTTGGAAGTCACCTTTGTGTACTGCAGTGCTCAGTGATTGTCATTGCAGAACTTGATTCTCATCCCTCACAACACAGCTGTCCAGCTATGGATGATTTTTCCTGTAAGTGAGGAAGGAAATGAGAAGTGATTTTAGTGTGCAGTTCAAAGTTGTCTTTCCAAGAGCTGTGTCTAAAGGGTATTTTTTATGGCAGGTAATACAGAACCTGATGGCTTTATTGCTGTCTGTTTCTGTAAATCAGAGTCTCTGTATTTCAGCCATTTGATGTGTTTGCTGACCTTGTAGGGCACTTTGCCATTGTGGACCCTCTGGGTGGAATGGAGTGAGGCCACAAACAGCAAGGAAGACACAGAAGCCCTCTACCAGGTACTCGGCTAATCAAAATCTACTTTTATGTCTGTAAATAAAAGTGGAACAAAGTGTGTAGATGGAACATACAACAAATGCTTTATACTGAAGTTCCTTCATAGATGTGTTGATATCAAAGCATTTCAAGCAAAACTGTGTCTTAAAAAACCAGTTGGACACAGACTTACAGGCACAAATGTCATTTTCATGCTTCTAAGGCATATCGATGTTTGTAAGCACAACCAATGATAAACTCCTGCTTTGTGGTCTAGAATTTTTGCTCTGTTTTCAGATACCTATCTGAACATGGAAAAGAGAATTTTCCAATCTGTGTGAAAACATCAGTCTTGTTACAGAAAAGTCAAGATCAGAACCAAGACTTTAATCTCACTATGTATTTCCTCAGTAGCATAGGGCAAAACATTTCCTCTTTGCCTGGCATGTTGGGTTGTGGGTTTTTTCCTCCCATTTATGACATAAAACATGTCTTTCAGGTGGAAGCTTGAATTCAGCTCTTTGTAGAGTATTGTGAAACCCTCTGCATGAGGGGGTTTATGGAAATGCCAGTTCCAGCTATATGCAATACTGGAGGAGAAATGTATTTTAGACTCTAGGAGATCTCCATCTCTCAGATGCCTAACTAGGGAGAAGCACTAATTGGGCCATTTAATTGTAGGTTATGTGATAGGATTATTTTTTTGTTTGTTTTAGGTTTTTTTTCTTTTTAAACTTGCAGAGATCCTTACATGCCACAACGCCTGCTGAATCTGTGACTATGAAAGAAATGTATCTTGACTGGACTTACAGAAATGGTGGTTATAAGAAAGTTAAAAGACTCTTTACCAGGTAAAAATTAAAACCTTCAAACCTGATTGTTCTAGGGTATATGTTAAAAGTCCTTAAGTCTAAAGTCACTTATTTTATTTCAGCCTGTGTGAAAATCGTCCATTTTCACTTGAATTCTTCAGGAAGATGATCCAAATAGAAAAGGAGCAAGTAAGTTGCTGACTAACCAATTAGTGCCTTGTATTTGTAAAATACAGTTCTAACTTGGGATTTAAATAGGAAGCAGAGTAGTGGTGTTAGTCTGTGATCAGTTCATGTTTGTTCTCTGCAGTTGATTCACAGGATGTGATACAAACCCAAGTTCCATGGTAACTAATCTTCAGCAGTGTGTGCATGTAATTGCCATGACTCTCTTCCTTTGTCAGAATCTAATCACGCTGCAGATTCACTTCTGTACAAAATAAATGGCCTTTTAATACCTTCCTTTGTTAGGAATCCTGCAAAATGCTTCATCTGAGAGAATACTATGAACGTGCCTTGAGGGAGTTTGGTTCAACAAATACTGGTAGGGGGATTCTGTTTTTTATTATTTATTCATTCATTCACTGCTGCCTCTTTTATTTCCATCCATTTCAAAAGGCAGCTGTTTGTTCTGCCCTTGTGCTTGCTGTCATGCAGAGAGGAGCTTATTTCTTCTGTGCTCTTAAGTGTAGGACACTGCAGGGACCCTCCACTGTCAGCCCAGGGTCATTGGCAGTGGGATGGCTTTAGCACAACTAGGAGCAAATCAGATTCTGACACTGGCTGGCATAAGAGATGTGGATCACTTTTAATTTGAACAGTATGGAGCTACGTATTTATAATCAAGATTTCTGCAGTATTCCTTTTAAGAAAGTACACAGCTCAGTTATTTTTGCATTATTTCTGAAGACATGACTGTTCCAGCTGGGAATCAAACCCGGGGTTTTGCTCCTCAAGGTGCCGGAGACTGTAGTTTCACTAAGTAAACTTTATTGCATTAATATCAAGACACTTAGTAAAAGAGAGTTTCTACTTAGGCTTGGTATATTTTTTAAGTAATATCTAGTCAAAATCTAACCAGAACTTCCATTTTTCTTTTAAAGACCTCTGGCTGGATTATATCAAGGAGGAGCTAAATCATCCCAAAGGCAAACCAGAAAACTGTGGCAGCATTCACTGGCGAGCTATGAAGATGTTGCAGGGAGACCTGGTGGAAGATTTTGTTTCTAAATACACTTTATTGCAAACTGGACATTTGTGAAAAACTAGACATAGTTATAACATGACTGTGCGTTTTTTCACTTCTTTGTACAAAAGTAAATATGTTCCTGGATTTTATTAAAGTTTACCTTCTTTACATTTTATGTAACAAAAAAGAATCATCTTCTCTGTTGCAGTTATTTCTAGTGTTGATTCTGCCAGGGGCAGGTTCAAGTGCAGTCAGAGAAAGCAAACCTCTGAGGGTGTTTTCATCAAGACTTCTGAGAGCAAACTCTTCATCCTGCTTAAAGATTCATACAGTTCTAGTGCATCTGTTTTTACACTCTGGAAAGGTAATATTACAGCACCTAAATGCAAAAAACCAAAACCAAACCCCATGGAAACTACACCTGTGGGTGATCTTTTTATCTTACGAAGTTGAATCATGAGAATTGGAACACTTTTCATTAGGTAATCAGAAATCAGTTAAAATAAAGTATTTATTGCTTCCTAGCCTTGAAATCATCTGTAGTCCTCACAACAAAAAGAGAAACAGCCTCTGCAGCCACCTTGCATTGGTGTTTGCATCCTGAGAGTGAAGAAGGGTAGAGGGGAGCTGAGATCTGTTAGCAATGTCCTTGAGGTGAGAGCAGAAAGCAACTTTCTGTCCACCATGCATAAAAAATGGGTAGTGTTTTATGAAAGAGTGCTGTCCTTGGCTGTTTACAGAGCCACAAACCTGAGAAATCAACATAAATGCTATCCTTGGACTACCAGAGAAATGTAGGGAAAGTACAAGAACATGCTGCAAGCATTCCTTTGTGCAATTTCCTGGTGACTGAAGGGTGACATAAGGACAATACAGGAGAATATTTCTTGATTTTGCACTCAAGTAGAAACTGCAGCTCCTCTCAAGCAATGAATTCCAGTCACTTAACTAGCTGGGAATAAAATCTGGAGCAGCAGTCTGGTAAGATTGCTCCTTCTGTGACCAGGTCTGAAGTACGTCCTGCTTTTGTGGTTCCCAAGCTTTTGGCCAGGCCATCTCCTATATTCCCACTAGTTCCCTGCCACCTCATGTCTGACACTGAGATTTCCTTACTGATAATCACTTATACCCTCCCTGCCCCTAATGCTGTTACTCCCTCTCCTGAACCACTTCTTGCTTCTTCAGTTACACAACTAAAAGCTTTTAAGTGCAAAGTTTGGAGTTTTTAAAGTCCAACAAAGCTTGTAACTCTGTAATTTCAGAAGGTGGGCCCTTTTTCTTCAGCTGTTCTAGTTCCTTGCAGAACCTTGCCATTCTCTGCAGGGATGCACATTCCCTGCAAGCACATGTGCTTGACACCTGCCACAGCTGTTCAGCCAAGGTGCTTCCTGTCTCTTCCTGATCTGAGCATGCTGCTATCACGAGGCCGGAAGGACATTGTTATCTTTTGGCAAGGGGAAAACTCCACCCAGCCATGAGAGATATCGATACTTTATTTACAACATCATGAGTGAAAAAGGCCTTTCTCAGAGCTCTTGTGTCTGTATTTCTCCAGGGTGCAGTCTCCACTACATGGTGGTGCTGGGTCATGGTTGCTGCGCTCGATGATCTCGGAGGTCTTTCCAGCCTAAGTGCGTCTGTGATTCCGAAGCTGTGCACGGTGGGCTCCGCATGCTGGGCGCTGTGGGCTCTCGCGGCGTTGCAGGCACCGAGGCTGGAGCGGGAGCCGTTCCACCCTCCCCCCACAGCCTCTCACCCCGCTGCCGCACCCAGTCCCTCGGGCACAGCCGCGGGCCCGCACGGCTGACGCTGCCCAGGGGCGCCGAGGGCCGGGCGGTCAGTGGTGCCCTCAGGCCGGGCCGCGGGATCGGCTCCGAAGGTTCGGGGGTCCCGGGGAGCGCGGGGCGGGCAGCGGGGGCGGCGGGGCCGCCGTGAGGGCTCGCCCGGAGTCCGCGCCCTGCCCTTGGTCACCGCCGCGGCCCCTGCGGGCCCCGGCTTCCCGCACTCACCGCCGGTTCCTCCTTGTTCCCGTGGAAATGTGAGGAGAACTCGCCGTCGTCTTCCCTGTGCGCCCCTCAGAGCAGCTGAGGGTTTACTTCTGCTCTCCATCCATCTTGGTCCAACCCCTCAGGGCTGCTTGAGGGTCCGGCTCGCTCCTTTCCCCTCGGCGTGTGGGCTCCCACAGAGTGGTTGATTCAGTGTTAGTACTTTTCCCACTCATTGTGTCTTCATTACCTCTGATGCTTTGACACTGTGATGCCGTTCCCAATGGGGCACGTTTTGGGTCGGGGTTGTGGGGGTGAGTGAGGAGATGGGCTGTTCTGTGTTGGCTAATGCTAGGGGTGACCGATGGCAGCAGCAGAATTAGCCATACCTCTGCAGATTTGCCTCCTGAAGTGAAAGCCTGTTTGTTTTTAAACCTCTGATTCGTCAAGGGAACAAATGGAGGCGCTCGGGAACAGTCAAAATGTGGTAGCAGTTTCGTGAGCAATCAATGAAAAGTGCTACTGCATTCTTTAAAACTGTCTCGTAGGTGATGGCTGCTGCCGCTGAGGCTTCGAACTCTGAGGGGAAACAGCTTCCTGATAAGAAAGAAACTATGATCTGGAAGCCCAGAAAAGGTAGGACAAAACAAAGCAGGTTGTGAATATTGAAACTTGTGCACTACTTGAGACATATACTTAAAACCTTTTGGTGGTGCATGGGAAATGCCTCTTTACTTACTACACTAAATTGTTTCTATGTAGATATTTGTTTGTCTAGGTACATGAGTAATTTATCAATATGAGGGTTTTTTTTAAACCAGAACCATGATTT
>VXBT01005501.1:41844-100090 GCA_013400235.1 Oriolus oriolus | reverse complement strand
TTTTTTTTTTTTTTGTAAAATCCCTGCAGGTGAATGTGGTGCAGCAAGACTGCTGGGTCCTTGGCCCTAGTTTAAAGAGTTATTTTGCAGCAGGGGACTGTGGAAATCCTGATTTGGGCTGCTGCTGTGGTGAAAGGCTATGTCCACTCTTCCCAAGCATCTGAAATATGAAGCAGCTCTGTAGTGATAGTATATATATATATATATATATGTAAAAAACTCTATGCATTACAATAAGATTAGTAGTCACAAAGTGCTTTTGTGTACCTCTCTGAACTATTGTGTGCTGAGCACTTAATTGTTCTTGTTTAATTTCTGAGTGTATCTGTTGGCACTTTCTGCTGGTTTTTAGAGTGTTTAGTGAAGAATATTCCAAATGTTCCTGATGGCAAGTCTGAAGAAAGTGAATCTGCTTCTACCTCTCCCAATGAAGGTGATGTCAGTGGCTCTACTGATAATGGTTGGTACAATATATATGCTGACCTGGATGTGTGGGATAGTGAGGTCTCCAATATACCTGAGTCTCCAGGGCAGAAAGATGCATCTGAGTATGAGGTGGAGGACTGGGATAATGAATTGGAGGAGTCTACGTCTGGTCCTTATGGTGAGTACACATTTACTTGTGCTTCATTTGCATTTCAGATGGTAGGTGGTTGGAGGTAGGTGCTTTGCAGGAGAATGTGTTTAAGTAACTCTGTGTTCTATTTTGGGAAGCAGTTTCTTGTTGTGTTGACCTCGTGGATATGTAATGCACAATTTTGTTGTCAAATACAGGATTTAAAGGTGATATTGTGGAGGTCACATGAAACTCTTGCTTAAGCAGTTGAATTCTTAGGGAGTGGCATGGTAAGAAGAAGAATTCCATGTTTGTGCTGCATTTCTCTGGTGAAGCAAGTTCTCAGCCTTTGTTATTCTGAATCAGAAGAGAAAGGTACATGGTGTGCAGGAATGTAACTTTTTTTTGTGTAAAAATTCAAGAAAATTCAAGACTGTTCATTATAATGTCTCTGTAGAGCATGGAGTTCTTTGGAACAGTGCTCAGTCTCTGAGTATGGTTTGTTGCTTTTACTGTAGTTTTTTTGAGTGGGTTTTTTGTGTGTTTTTTTGTTTGTTTGTTTATTTGACTTTGGTTTTTTTGAAGCTTGATCCTCCTAAGTGATTGTGCACATGATCAGTCCCATGGACAAAAGTGGCAACGAATAGAAGGAGTTTCACTCACACCTTTAGAGTTGAATTATTCCTCCAGTTTGTAACTTGTTTTTATGGTGACTCACATGTTAAAGAGTCTCAACCTTCCATTGGCCAGGCTGGTTGTTAGCACAGAATGGGTAGATGGAGTTTAGCCAGCAGTGACTGATAACCTGCTGTGTCTTTGTTGATGCAGAATAGTACCATTTCCATTTTCTTCTCATTAATGTGTATCTTTTTATAATTAATACAATTTTCTTTGTTTAGGAAATAGGAATTCTCTGTTTATTTTAATCCCATAATTAAAATAAGCCTTTGTATTTAAATTCCATTGTTTGATAATGGAAGAAAGCGGGAAAGTTTTTGCAGCCTTTCTATAAAACCATTCTGAGTTTAAAATGGAAATACAGTGTTGGTTTTTCACACTGGGTAATCTGAGAAAAAGACTGTTCCGGTTTTGGAGGTTTTCCCTCTCTTCCATTCTGAGCTTTCATTTTGATCTCTTATATGCTCAAATTTATGGAATGTTTTGAATTTTGTACTGGAACTGTCACAAGGGTTTTTTTTCCCCTTTATTTAAATTGCTCATCCCACCTGTAGCCCTTTAAATCCTCACAAACTAAGGCAGCTGTGATTGCTGCATTCAGGTGCTTCTAAAGGATACTGAGTACAAGTGTCTGAGTTGTTAACTGCTGCAAATACAAAAATGTGCTTGATTGGTCATTTTATGGCTTTTTAAAGTGTCTTAAGCTCTTGCTGTGGTGGCATGTTTGGCAGTGCTGCTGGAAGGCTGACACGTGGGATATTGTGTTTGGGTCCTCTGCTCTTCATGCTCTGGGCTTTTTCTTTGCTCAGTGTCTGCTGGCTAGAAATCTTTATGCTTCTATTAAAACACTTTGCCCTGTTTTTGTGCTAGATTGGTTAAACACAGGCCCATTAGGCTTAATTCTAGCCTAGTGGAAATGTTGTTCAGAGCGAGCTTGTACAGGACCCCACCTTCCCATTCTGTCCAGTGACCCAGTTCTTAAAGGGTTTGGAGGACTCCTCACTGGGATGGTGTTGTGAAAACAGCAGGGAGGGGAAGGGAAAATAAAAGTAATACTTTCATGATGAGCCTTTTATTCCTAGGGAAAATATAAAAAATTGCATGCCTTGTAAGAGCTAGTGCCAGGCATTCTGAGTCCCAGGTGTATCACTGAGCTTTCTGGAAAACTGTTTGGTCTGTGTGGCATGGACCTTCCTTAAAATGAAGTTGTTGCCAAATTCAGTTTTCTGTTTGCCTTTTGTTTTTAGGTCTAATTCATGAATGCTGGCAGATCAAATTGAAATAGTGAACTGGAAGATACCACAGACCTCCATAATAACCTGCTACACTACACCACTACTTTCCTGAGTATCTCCCACGGTTTAAACCTTTTATTTTATCTTCTTTAGATGCTGATGATCTCTCCTGTGGAATCTTTGAGGAAAATAATCTTTTTGGCTCGTATGTATG
Source organism: Oriolus oriolus (assembly GCA_013400235.1). Classification (NCBI taxonomy): domain Eukaryota; kingdom Metazoa; phylum Chordata; class Aves; order Passeriformes; family Corvidae; genus Oriolus; species Oriolus oriolus. The sequence continues at coordinate 97,407 of VXBT01005501.1, read as the reverse complement.
GGAAGAGGATTGGTTTTACAACCCAGGCTGTCACCACACACCTTGCTTTGCTTTTCCACCACAAGTTAGAACAGTTGAGAAGGGCCAGTTTGATGATGCTGATGAATGAGGTTGACCCTGGTCAGAAATCGGTTTGGCTTCTGAGCTGGATTATGTTCTTCACCTACTGAGCTGTGTCAAGTCCCTTGGCTTTTTTGCAGAGTTGGGCCAGAAATGCGACACTATCTTCAAAGTTTTGCTTAGACTGTTTCTGAGCTGTTCATAAACGGAGCACCCTTGCCCTGGAGACAAGAGTGCAGGTGCTGGTTGTAAGGAGTCAGTGCATTTCTGGAGGTTTTGTTTGTATTATATAGATCTATGTTACTAATTAATTGCTTGAGAAGAAATATTTAATTTCTAAACTTCAGCTTGTTTGCCGGGCTTCTGTCAGTTTTGACATGCTGATCCTTGTGGTTTTGTGTAACTTGTAGTTTTCTTTCCTTTTCGTTTGATGCTGTCAGATTGGTTTGGATAGCTTTAAAAACTCTCCCTCCTTCAAGCTTCTCTGTTGTATTTCCATATGGTCCTAATGTCCATTTTTGATTCTGATACTGCTGTTTAAGAAAATCAGCTATGGCAAGTACAGAACGAGTTGTTTTGTGGTTTTTATGTATTTCAGCATAAAGGAATTACAAACTATGATACACATTTTGCAAATACACGTGTTGATTTATAGGGGGCCTGCTCCATCCAGTCGGAATGCTGGGTGCTTAAGGCTGAGTCCCAACAAAGATTTCTCCACATCAGACCTTCCAGTGTATGGGCATATTACCCTAGAGTCCCACAGTTGTCTTTGTTCCATTCTCATACACCGTAGGTGTGCAATGACAAAGAAAGGATCTCTGTTTATATCTATATTGCAGTACATAATCTTTGTGTCCTGCAGACAGTAGTGAATTAAGGTTTCTGATGCTGTTCTCCTGTTTGTGTTGTGGCAAATGAGGAGAGGGGAACACAAAATACCTCCACACAGTCTCTAAGAGAACAGCTGGAACTAGAACCATATCCTTCTCACCTTTGCTCTGGAGTTTAAGGAAATGTTCTCAAATGAAGTATATAAGTGGCTGGTCACCTGAGTAACATAACATTCACCATGCTCATGTTTCATTAATCGCTTTTATCTCAGAAACGTTTTCATGGCTTTGTGTTTATACACTGACTGAACTGGAGCACAGTACAATGTTTGGGGCCTTTGGTTTGGTGGTTGGTTTTTTTTTTTCAATCATCCAGTGTATGAGACCAAAATAATTCATGAATTATTTTAGAAGGAGGAAGTGAACAACACAGTGATATTTCCATAATATTTTCCTAGAGAGCACAGGACAAGAGCTTGTAAGACAAGAGCTTTTCTTTGGGTACTTCTCAATTTTTGGTTATGTTTTGGTACCTAGCAGTCAAAGCAGAGTGGAAGCATAGTGTTAAGGTTGCAAAAAAGAGGGCCTGGTCTTTTATTCCTATGTGGTGGAGTGATCTAGGGTTAATATTTCCATCAACACTTCCTCAGTTATGCCAATAACTCGCTTATCATCTCAAGTGAAAAGGTTGATTTGCAATTATAAATGCAGTATTCATAAAGATTAATAGAGTGCAGATTACTGTTGAAGTAACAATACATCAGTAAATCATAAAAATTCCTTTGAAAATTCCCTGGTTCTTTAGTGAGCCTGTTTATCCTGTGCAGGCCCAATTGTGGGTGACAAGGCCCAAGGCTTCCCTGCAGAGGGCAGCAGAAAATTGTCTGCCCTGCTCGGTGTCTGCTCAGCAGTGTGAGCTCCCCGGGCTGGATTTCTAAGGCTGGTAGCAATTTAGATCAGAGTTCTGCATAGCCCTGTTGTTCCCCGGTGAGGCTGATTCATGGCCCTGATTAGTTTCTCATTTTTTTTTATTTCACTCTGAAGTTATACTTACTGGACTGAAAAATTTCTCCCATGGCTGAGTGAAGAACATCACTTGACTTCAGGCTTAATATATTTTTTTTTTACTATGCTTGTGGGAGATATCTCACCGTATTCAATAAAGATGAAACTAATAGAATTCTGTGGAAGCAAACCCATCCTTTGTAGAATTGTTTTGTAAGGATTACCAAAAAGTCTTTTTAACGCCGATTAGGATGATTTTTCTTCCTGTACAGTTCCAAAATTCCATCAGTCCTGAATCTTCAAGCCATTTTCCATGCACTTTATAAATCAAGGTGTTTTTTTACCCTGTACCTTTAATTGCAATCAGTCTTGTCTGCCTCAAAGGTCTTATTATTTGAGGAGAAATTGTACTGAATGGCTGCCTTGCTAAGCTGTTTGTATTTTAAATGTCTGTAAACTCTAAAGATTAGTTTTCGGTTTGCATTTAAGGTTAAAACTGACACCACTCCTCCCAGCTTTGGAAAACCAGGGTTTTGCAGCAGAAGTGCACTGTTCTCTCTAAGGATATGTTGGCAAATACAACTTTGTTCAACTTGGCCCTGCTTGTTAGGGCAGGGGCTTGATGTAAAGCTTGATCTGAACACTCTCAGACTTCAGGGGGATTAGAAAACCAGATGCAGGCTTCTCAGAAAGCATCTGCCTGGAAGGATTTGAAACCAAGCTCATGGATTCCAATGTTTCTGTACCACAGAGTGTTTCAAATTCCATTGTGAGTCTTGCACCGAGCCTGTTTTGTGTTGACACAAGCGTGTCATTCTAGGCAGGAACACTTGCAATTAAAAACTGCATAAGGTAACACATGAGCCCACAGTTCACACTAACAGTCAACCCTTCAGCCTGCTCAAGTTATTAGAGGGAACAGAGTGCCTATCACAGGACCAAGTTCATAAATCATGGATGTACACAAGAAACACATTGGCAGTACAGCAGTTGGAAGACTTATTAGAAGTGTCAAAGATTGCTCAGTTAAATGCTCATACATCTCTAACAAGATTTCCCCTTTCGATACCCACAGTGTAAGATACCGTTCAAAGGACTGAGACCCGGCTGCAGGTTAATAGTTTTGCTCGGTTTATGTTGTGGGGGCAGCTTAGGAGTGTGGCATAATATGGTGGTTCACAAGAACAGCGTACAGCTTTGAAGCTGCCCTTGCTTTTCTTCTCATTACCCCACTTTGTAGGTAAGGATAATGATATCAGCCAGTAAAGTACTTCAAATTTGCTGAGGAAGAAATTTTGTCTAAATATTGAGGTGCTAAGAAACAAAAACAAAACCGAGTTTTGCATTTTCTTTGAACAACCAGCAGAGAAGCAAAAACTTGTTTTCGGTGCATCTGTTGTTTCCTTTGAGACCTACAGGCAATGATTTGTGAGAGGAAATAATTGTAGGAAATGTGTTCATATTTCCTGTTGATAAGGTAGAGCACTTAATTCATACATCAGATTGAGATAGTGTTTCTTGCTGTTATGTAACCACAAAATCCAGCCCATTTTAGTGTCTTTTAAAGATCCTACTGCTTCACTTGTTGTTTTGTCCCATCGTTTAACTGGTCTGCTCTCACTTTTAAACTGAGAAAACACATCCACTGTTGGGGGGGACTATGTGAATAATTTCACAGACTAAGGGAAAAATGCTGATGGCAGCAGCTCATCCTGACCATCTGTTGCTTCCAAGGACACCAGTGTAAATCCCTTTGTAACAAAGGTCATTTTGTGAAGCTGGGTAAGTCTTCGTAGGCATGGGGAAGGAACTTGTGATACTTTACTCTGTGGTTCTGTGTTGCAAACAGAGACATCGGAAGCTTGAGTATTAGAGGATAAATTAGTGGTGGAGTTGTTAGTCCTGGAGTACCAGCTGCTCATAGCATAGCTTCCTAGCTTGGCAGGAGAAACTGGAACCTACTAAAAAAAGCTGCAAAGCACACAATCCCAATAATTGGGTTTAGTGATGAAACCACTTCCTTTAAGCATTTGGAGTAGATCTTCAGCTGGTACAAACTTTTGCAGCTCATTACCCAGGCAGAACCTCTGTCCCTGTATGTCCCCCTATGCAATGCCCGTGTCATCTCTCAATGAAAGCTCATGTTCAGTGTTTCATTATTGCTGTGTTTTTAATATAGTGGGCTTTCTTTATGTTACTTTTACCTCTGCTGACCTTTACAGAGCAAAACCTGCGAATGTGGCTCAATGGCTACATTTATTTCTTAGCAGGTTATATCAGGTGGGGTTTTTTCCACATTGGTGTTAGCTAGTTTCAGGACATGTAGCTGAAATCAGCCTTGGAAAGTTAATTTCTATGATTCAGCAAGTCTTGATTCTTTGGCCTGAATTCTTTTAATCAAACGTTTTCTGATCTACCTGCAACTTCTGCGTTTAAGACCTGGAAACTCTTTTCACTGTATGAGGAATATAAGAGTGAGTTGTATATAAAAATGGTATATATTTGTGAGCCTGAGGTCTCAATTTATTGTTTTATTTTCCTCAGAGAGAAATACTGCTCAGTCCTCTTTGAGCTATTGGTCCTTAGTAAAACTTAACATTGAGCAACACATTTTCTGTGACATCTGGGGTAGCAGAGGACGCCAAGTTCTCATTGTGCTGCTTTGCAATTTTAATCAGTGTAGCTACTGTGGACTCCTGTTCCAACATTAAACAAATTATTTAGTATTTCTACATCTACCTCAGGAACTACTCCAAAACTTTCCTGTTCTCACTGAGGAATTCCTTTGGTTGCGTAACACATTCTGGAAAATATGAAAATTATTTTACCTTAGATAAAGTAATATAATTTCACCTGTAATCTTCATCCAGACACCAGAGTAAATATGCCACATTGTAATATAGTTCTGGCTGGCTACAGTTGGTTGGGAATTGTGTAACTCCCTGTCGCATGTTACATGCTCGTATGTTTCTGGGGAAGTAAATAGGTGTGACAGCGAGATTAAACAGGACCTATAACCCACAGCAGACAGTACAGCCTCCAACTATGCAACTGGAGATCAGATAGCAGGGAAAGTCTTCTAGCTGAGCAGGTCTTCACAGTATTGCTGACAATAGTACGGTAGAATTAGAATAGCAAGGTTAGAGGACAAACTGATAGTTCCACCAGAAGCATGGGCAACAAATGAAAATACTTTGGTACAGGAATCTCAGTTGCTGCATTCTCCTTAGTACAGGAGAAGAACATGTAAGGGAAGTTTGCAAATTCTGTTTCAACTGTAGTTAGCTGCTTAAATCACAAACTGAAGCAGGACAAGTAATCTGAAATGAGTGCACTGGGGTGGAGTCTGCAAATAGCCACATGCTGATTCAGCAATCATCATCTTGTCTACTGTCCCTACTGGATTTGTTGGGATACCAGACCCCTCCCCCACCTTGTTCTCAGTGTTATTTTTATCAGTACCTTCAGTTCCATATTCTTCAAACAGGTCATTATTTTCCAGGTCTGAAACACCTTTTACCTTCTGTTTTGTTTAGTTGTAGCTTATCTGCATCATTCAGGCTTGATTTGTTCGATTGGGCCTCCAACTCTGCAGCTTGCCAGACGTCTGGTCTTTTTAGTGGGATTGGTCGGAAAATATCAAGACAGATAAATATTTCTCAGGCTGAGACTGCCTGTCTGCTAGATAAGAACTACATTTAGTTCTATTATCTGCACTGGTGTTAGTAAGTGGATTAGGTTTAATTTGGTCCTTTGGAGAGAAGCGGGTGAACTGTTCTTCAGACAGATCTGGGATTTGGTTTAAGGACAGGCTTTGTGATGTGGTCTGTAAAGTGCCTCGCAGCCCTGTAGGAATACTTTGTGTGTCTGGTTCCTGACAGCAATTTGGAATGCTAACTTTAATGTTTGTGCTTCTAATTATGTACAGAGGTAAATTCTCAGATGAAAGAATGGGGAGTTTCATCATCTGTCCCATTAAGTGCAGCGGGGTTTCTGTTGTGCAGAGGAGCGACTACTGAAAACTGGCACCTGATAGCTGCAGCAGAGGGAAGGGTTTCTCAGGCTGCACAAGGCACCTTCCACCCCTCTACAGTGTGCAACTCTGATTAAAGGGTATATAGATTTCTTAAATGAGCCATGTATTTGTCATGGGTTACATTACTGTCATGTACCTTTAATGTAATTTTTCTCCCCCACAACAAGGGAGTAGATGTGGACATTTGTCCAGCATGTAGCTGGGTGGCTGGTCAGTGTTAGAGGACTGGGGAAATTGGTAACACCCAGCCTTTGTGATCCTGACTGCTTCCAAACAAAAGGGCAAAGCTCAGTGTCCTGCTAATGGACTTAACTGTTCCATAATTGAGACTCCAAGTATTTGGGAAATGACCTCTTTTGCTATATATCCTGTCAAGTTTGGATCAGTACTCCCATTCAGCTTACCTAGGTACTGGATATTGCTAAGGCTTTAATGCTAGCTTCCACCACAGTTCAGTCCTCCAGGCTTGGCAATAGGATTTCTCTGGTTTCAGGGTTATCTCTATGGTTTGTGTTTCACTTTCTGCTTGAATTTTCCATTTTGGAAGGACTTTTTTCTTTTTTTTACCCATTTTTGTACCTAGTGTCTGCTTCTGCCTGGGGTTAAATTTAGTTTTTGTTTCTGCCTGTAGTACTAAGACCCAATAACTGGTGCCAGGTAAAGAAAAGAAAAATGTTCTCTGTTATGGCAGCAGCCACCTTGTGTAACAACTCGAGGACTGTATCAGCAGCGAGTGTGGGAGGAGGCTGAAATGGTAAATATGGGAGAACACAGAGGGTGCACTAACTGTGCTCATTTGTACAACGGGAGTGTGCTTCAAGTTTCAGTTGATTGCTTCCTCTTTAATTGAAGCCTTGCCTAATTGAGCTGAGAGCTTTCCCTTCTCTAGTTCAGAGTGCCATGTGTCCTTTTTTTTTCTTTTTTTGCTGTTTTACCTTAGACATGACACTGATGTGAGAGGAGTATTTATTTTTAGCGCTTCTTCCCATGATTAATCTGTGCAGGTTCTGCTTGACGGTTCAATGCTATTCTAATGATGTAGGCAACAGCTGTTTTCTCCATGTCTTATCAAATATCCTCCATGTTCTAATAATAACAAAGAAGTTTCTTTATTCTTGAATTTCCACCCAAGGGATCTCATTGCATCTTTTCACGGGGACTGCAATCTAGGAATAGATACTTATGGTTGGCTAGGTAGATTCTGCTTTAAACAAATAAGTAAGATTGAGGATTTAATATCCATTTTATATGGATTCTGTTGTTACACTTAGGATAGCAGGGCTAATATTTTTAACAGCCCAGTAGTTTTAACTGTTGTCTTGTTGCTTTGGTAAAATAATGAGTATATCAATCTGCTTTGCCATCAGATGCTGTAGGGATGATTTAATTAGACTAATTTCTGTTTTCATTAACACTTCTGTTAACTGTGTTTTAATGCTAATGTTTACAGATTCTTATTTTCTCTCATCCTTTTTGCTGCCTGTTTACTATCACAAAATTGATACTATAGCAATTGTCTAATTTTGCAGGAGGTCTCTCAGTGATATTATCTGACAAAATGTGGTACCTGCACTACTGGCAATGGTGTCCTCTCATCTCCATGGTCCCTCCCAAAGCAGGGTAGACTGAACTAGTACTCTACTGGAAAACTAGGACAAAATCCTGTGAATTACAGCAGTGTTGGCATATTTGAGAGACCAGAACTGTGATAATGGCACACATCCCAAATTCCTTCTGACTTCATGTTTTCTATGCTGATTTTTAAGATCTGTCAGAGATGTGGTTTTCAGTGGAGTCTGTCATGTTTAAGAGTTATGATAATTATCCTGAAGAAGTTCTGGATTTGTGAAATAGGTGCTTGCTTTCAAGCTTTTTACAGTCTTCAGTACACAACAGAGGAATGCAGTTTATTCTTAGGCCTGAAAACTTATTCTACTACACAAGTGCTTCATCAAATTCGCTAGTAATACACAGCACGTTTTTCTTGCTTAGCAGTCTTATCTTCAGCAGTGAGTTTAAGAAAGCCTTTTGCATGTGGATTTCATTCTGATATAACTTTCTACCACAGCTCAGTGCCAGGTTTATTCATTAACTGTTGATCCATACAGCTGCATACTTTTAAAATAACTTGGATATTGAACAGGTTTCGAAACACAAAGTATTTCAGCAACTCTTAACAATTTATGAGTTAGTCACCACAGAACATTGCCTGCTCTGTCTTCTAAAAAAATTAACATTTGCAAACACTTCACTTGGTTTATAAAAAAATGAAGTTCTCAAGGACAATGACAGCAGAAGTAGAAACCACTTAGCAATTTTTTTTTGTCAAGGCTGATACGAAAATTATATTTGGAAGAGAACTGTGTTATGAAGCACCTGAGAGGCCACTGCTAGTAAATGTGAATAACTTCATATATTGAAAAGCATGAGTCTGGTGGAAAAAAATGGTTTGAATGCCAGTCTGCAATTTGACAAATTAAATATCTGTTAAAATGTATACTGAAAATTACACTGTTGCTATGGTTACCAAAGCTTCCTTAGTTCCACGACTGCACTGCATTTCACTTCAAAGAAGAATCCCTTTTCCCCCCCTTCTTTAAGCATAATCAAATAGAACTTTCAGAAGTGCTTTTAATTTGCATGCATTAATTAGTGAAACTTGTTGCCAGAAAGAATCAAAAGCCCAGAAATGTAGCTATTTCCAAAACATATACTTCTCTTTCACAGCATCTTTGAATTAAATCTCATAAAATCATATTCTTTGGTTCTGAACGGTAGAGCAGAAGTGACCATCCCTTGGCTAGGAGGACAATGGGACTCACAGCAACTCACTGAGTGTGGGTAAAACTCTAACAGATGCTATTGTGGGTGTCCTGTGTGTGTTTATGTGAGTGGCTGATGCCCAGTTGTTCTTCAAATTGGTGTTGCACTTTTGAATATTTTTGCTGTAACGTACTCCTTTGAGTAGTAAATGAGAAAGATTAAGGAGGAATGACTTTTATGGTCAAGCTCTGCCATTATTGTTCCGTTAAGGCTCATTTCCTCTGAAGCTGCAGGTGCTGCCACCATGTCATTGTGGCAAGTTCATGAGTTTTTGGAAAGTACAACCTGTTCCTTGTAATGTGGAGAGATGATCATAAGCCCTCTGGTGAGATCCTGTTAGACAATACCTGTGCAGCTTTCCTCATGGAACTCAATAAATGATATTAAATAATATTAGCAAGGTTGTAAAAACAATACAGAGTGAAGGAAATAAAACCAAGGGATTTTTGCTCTGTCATCCTGGAATCTGCCCTACACCAACAGTACATCTGCCCAGCAAAGGTCAAAGATCAAGTGCTTCTGACACTGCTTACTTCTGTCAGGGATTGTTCCCTTTATATAGACCACAAAAGAGTCTGTGTTGAGGCGTTTCCCATCGTACCCTCTATGGTTATTATGTAAAGTTGACTCTCTTCTTGTGGCCATACATTTTCTGCATATTATCAAACATTTTTTATCCCATGTGGAGTTTCTGCTTATGGTTTTAATGTGTACATTTGTGTCTGTGTAAATAAGTAATGGAGGAAAACTATGTGCTGAATTAAGTCTGTTTGCTTTGGAGCTGCAAAGCTTTGTCCCTCAGGAAAACAATCTGTCAGGATACATGAAAGCATTCAGTTGTTTGCTGTGAGTGTGCACATCTGGCCAAGCCGTGGCATTCCTGGTGACACTATTCCCCATTCACTTCCTTGCTGCCCTCTCAGATGTGGCTGATCCAGCTGGAGGGGTGTGCAGTGATGCCTTTCATCCTGCTGCAGCCACAGAGGAAAAAGAGGACAAGGAGGCTGTGGGTCTCTAATGTAGCACTCATGGCCTGATTAATCGGTGACTTGAGCAGGCTCTAGGAGTGCTTGAAGTGAAGGTGAAAACCAAGGGATGCGACTTCTGGTGCATCTCTGACATGTACATAAATTCTACATAAATTCCCTATATCAAACTACTTGTTTATATCAAGGTGGTTACTGTAACAGTCTTCCTGAGGTTTATGAGTTGAATGGAAGATGCTTGTAAGTCTTTGCTATCCTTAGGTCCATCTGCTCAGTGAGTTGGAGTTGCATGCTCTTGAGTTGGAGTAAGAAAAAAACCATATAATTTTGTACACAGAGAAGAAAAGGGTTAAATTTTGAAATTACCACAATAGCCATATCTTCTTTTTCATATTAAATGAATAGGGAACTGCTTATTTAAATCTACAAACAGTTTTGAAAATAGCTGAAAACGCTCGCAGATCTGCAACGTGCACTCTAGATAGATTGTTGTGAAAAGAAAATGCTTCCCATAATATGCACCTTTACAAGTACATACTTGGGTCCATCCAGGGCATATTTCTGAAAGAGCTTGTTCACCAATACCAGTGTGTTTGAAAGTTCAATTTTCTGGCATTTTTGAATCTGCTCCCTGAACACATTCTGAGGATTGGAAACATCATGTGGTTTGTATAAATAAAACCACCAAATTGCCTGGGGTGCATCTGTGCCCCTTGCTGTGCAGGTTGGCTGTTTCTCTGCCATCAGCCTGACATTTTCAATCAAGTTTTTAATGGACTCCTGGGGCTCCCCCAGTTTCTGTTCAAGCAGAATCTGGCACCAGTCTTCCCAAGTCCATAGCAATGAAAAGCTTTATTTTAGCTTTTGATTGTACAGAAATTTAGTGACAGTAGGAAAGAAATAAACTGGTTGGAGGAGTGCCAGAATAGCAGGAAAGGGCTGTCTTTAGAAAAAATTCATAACCTACATTTTGTTTTGTCAAATTAGGAAGTGCAAAGTATAGGGCAACCATAGATCAGACTTCTCTGTAATCTTTTCCAGATTTTGACAGATTGACAGTTTTAATTAAGAGTGTTTTGTTTAATTCATTTTGCCTTTACACCTGAGAGTGTTCACAGGCCTGTGCAGGTTTGGACTGCAGTTCTGCAGGGTTTTTCTGAAATATAATTGTTGGTCATTAAAAAAAAATTGAAGTAAATGTTATGAAGGCTTTTAATTTTCATTCCTGTTCAGGAAGTTCCCAGATCCCCTCTTATGCTTACATAAATTATTTTAAACAGTTTCTTGTATTTCTAAACTTCTTGTTGTAAAGGAAGAGCGAACCATAAAACCATAACAGTTGCCACTTTGCAGTAATTATGGGCACCTCAGTTCTAAGTAAAGGAAGCCATTGTGATCGTCTCTCAGGTTTGTAACAGCAGCTGTTGTAACAACTGGTAAAGGTTGAAGTCCTGTGGTCTGTGTGGAATAGATTGGAATTTTATATTGAGAAAGGTCTCAATTAACTTCCTCTGTATCCTTCTGGGAGTTACAATTATTATTACTCCATACAGTAGGTGGAGACAAAGACCTCATGAATTTTGTCGTGTCTCCTCACACTGATTTTATTAGCTATGCTTGTGCTCTCCTGATTTTTGGTATTATTAAATTCTTTTATAAAAATAACAACTATCAAAGAGTTCTGTTCTAAAGGTTGTTAATTTATGTTCACATTAATGCTATAATTATTTTGCTGGCTACTGTTGATAAATTGGTTCTTTTGAATATAAGGGGTGATTTGGAGATTGATCTGTGAAACCTTTCTGTTCAAGTTCAGATCTGTCTTAAGCCCAAAAAATCAGAGGTCAAAGCACACCCAGGAGAGACTTCAAGTTTGAACGTATCTTGAAATTCCCAGCAGTGTGGGAGTTGGAGTTCTGTGCAGGCTGGAAGATTGAGGTGTGGTCTGCCTCTGTTTATAAAGGGAATTTATATGTGTATGTATGTTTGTATGAATCCAGTGCCTGTTTACAGGTGGGTGTTTACATGCTTACAGCATGTTTGGCTGCACACAGAATATGGTCTTGGCATCCTGCCTCTGCCTAAACTTACCCGAAAACTTACAAGGTAATTTGGAGTAGTGAGAACAAATGGGATGTAATACATAAAGTAGGAGAGATGGTTTTATTCACTTTTCAGAGGGAAAATGGAGTTTTCAAATTTCTCAAATCGATTGGTTGACTATGTCAACCAATCATCTGTAGATACATTTTTATTTTAATCTTCTCCTTAATATCATTTCCACTAGGCTGTTGATGCTTTGTAGTAGAGGAAGTCTCTGCCATATGCATCATGCTGTGTGTACTGAAGTTGGCTGAAATAGTCATGCCAGAGAAGGATTTCCAATAGTATGACAGTTCAGGGTAGGTTTCTCATTATTTTGGATGCCAAGCAGGTTGCCTTAGGAGAGATGGTTTTGTCAAATCTGTTCTTCATGCTCAGCTAAGACTACAATTTGACAAAGCCCTGTGATTTCAGCAGATCATGGTACGAGTCCATCTTTCATTGATCTCAGACTGGTCTGATCGAAGTTTCTGTGGTTCTTAAAACGGAAGGTTTACCTAGTGAGGTGTGTTTGTGACAGCGTAGATTCAAGAATGCAAAGTGGAGTTTTATCCAGTAAGGAGGATAGGGGAAGGGAAGGGCCCGGCCCACATGTCAGGGTAAGATCAGATACCTGAACTCAGGAGACATTTAAGCAAACCTTTAAGAAGGGATTTTTTGCTGCCTCAAAAAATTTGAGAAGGGCTGTTATCAAGTACCTCTGTTCCTTGTCCACCTGTGAGGGGAGAAGTTTTGTCTTCTGGAAAGGAATACCTGGGAATAAGTTTGAACAGGAGAATGAGTTGTTGTCTGTTCACTTCCTCATTATGCCAAGTAGCTTTGTGTGTATGGGACCATTCATTTCACTGGAATCCTGACAAAATATCCATTTCATGTGGAAGAGTTGTGTACGTCTGATTTTTCACTCGTGGGCAGTATATGCTACAGCAGGTCAAAATGGATGTTATTATTAAATACAGTTCCAATGAAGAGGCAATGAGCAGAGTAGTTTTCCAAAATTAAGACAACACAGGGTTTCGGGGTAACCGATAAAGATGTGCCAAGTCAGTGCCTGCCACAGTATAATGTCTCTTCTGGTGAGGTGGGTGTTTTGCAGGGCATCTCTTTGAATAAATCAAAATATCCTCCTGTAAACATCAGTGGGAAGCTGGGAATGACATATAGGTGGGTGTGGGGATCTTGCCTCTAGTGATGCACAGAGCTTGTCTTCCTGGTGTCATTCAAGCAGAGGCAGAAAGCCTAAACATCCTAACATTGCTTTAACTCTCAAGGACATTCAGCTCTTCAAATGCAATGTAGTATTTTCCAATTTTGACCTGCTGAGCTAATTGTAAGGATTGAACAGAAATCCTGACTTGGAGTATGGATGATGATAGTGACTGAATGTGCAGTCAAACAATGTTACTGCTTGGTACAAGAGTTACTTTTATTGGTCTGGGAGTTTTGGTTCATCAGAGTTTCTTCTATGCTCCTTTACTCTAAGAGTGTGATTTAATTTAAAATGTTCAGATCTATATAATAAACTCATTAGATCATTAACAGACATAAACGACGATATTCCTGAGGTTTGTAGCACAATTCACTGTAAATCCAGCACAATGCATCTTCAGCTAGGAATGCTGGCAGGCCTGAGGGCTCTGGAGGAACCGTGCTTTTGATGTGTCCATCTGAACTTCGCTAGGCTGAGGAAATAAGATTTTGAGAAGCCCAGAGCCAGATGGGGATGGTCAAACTAATGGTTCATTCTCTGGCTGTATCTACCTGCATCTTCTCTTTGAGCACCAGAACTAATCAAAGATGTGCTCTCTAAGTGAGCTTGTGCGGGAGTGCCCAGGTCTGTGCTCCTCTGGGCTGGGGCTCTTCAGAGGATGTTTCATGGAGCAGGGATGTCTGTAGCTTTTGGACTGAACATGTGAGACCACAGCTTCCTCCCCTCCTCTGAGCAGTCCATTGTTTGCTGAGGCTTTCCTTCTGTATTAACAGAAATCACAACTAAGGAAATAACATTTGTAGAGTTTAAATTACGTTCTTTTCTATATGTTGTTAGATATTCCACACAGAACTGTAGAAATGGATCAGTATAAATGCCATCCAATTTATTGGTTTTCTGTTTATGAATTTCCCTTATTTTCCTCTATAAATGCATGTACATAATTTATACATGGAATTATTCATATTCTCTATCAATAGCAAGGATAATTGATGAGGAAGAAAAAACCCAGCAAGCTAGTCTGTTTGGTTATCTCCACACTTGTTTAAAAATGCCCTTGGAAGTGGAAGGATAATGAATGTTGTGCTGTCTGTTAGTTTGATTTTTAAGGTGGTGGCATGTGGATAATCTCTGGTGGGCTTGAAGAGTGAAGCTGCCATAGCTGCAGACTTTCAGTGCTAATGGTTGGGGCAGAGAGGTACCAAGAGTTCTAAACACAGAGGTAAGACACTGAGATGGACAGAGTTTTTCATTCCAGAGTATAGTTTAATGTTTGTTTTGGCTTTGCTGTTCCTGTTGGCTTACATCTATAGGATGCAGACTGCTCTGTGAAAGGAAGAATGAAGTGTCAAAAGTGGCTGGAGGGAGACTTCTTTGAAAGTTATTGAATTTGCGAGCCAGTAAGTAAGTGGGCGAATGCAGTGTTAACTTAGAAGGAAGTAAATTTCATTTGAGCATGTTATTTTGTTCACAGAGGGCCAAGTCCTGAGAGATACTAAGGATTAAGTGTTTTTGATAAAATGTTCTTTTGTAGATTCAACTTCAAGTTGCCTTGGGTTTTCTTCTCCAGATATGCATAAGATTTGGCTCTGTCTGTGATAACTAGTTTTGCTCAAATTATTTATCAAACTGCTTTGTAATGTCTGACTCAAATGAATGTAACATTTGCCTAAAAAAATGTGTTTTGGGAATGAAAGACTTTGCTTGAGGTCTCTGCTATTAAATCTTTGCTGAGGGGCAGGGAGAGGCTGTGAGTTTTTTGGCGAAGTTAATAAAATGTGTGGATTAGTGAAGTGCTGATTAGTGAGGTTCTATTGTCGACAGAAACATTCCTGCCTTAGCTGAAACCCAGATGGAAAGCTGCCCGCCTCGATCGCAGAAAATGGTTTATGTTGCTGGTTTGCTGGAGTATGTTGCTGAGGTTGCAGCAGAGTGAATCTTACTCCTGTCTTGAAGTGTAATTAACTCTGTTGTTCGATGTAAATATTTGAATACTTCTCATTTGGTCTCTACGGGGGCCTATTTAAAACAATTTTTGCCAAAGAGCTCAAAGGCCAGTAGGACTGTGTGTGCATTAATAAACTTCTCTTTGTCCTGGACTTGATCCAGAGCTTATCGAGGGCAGATAGGACGAGATCTTCCCATCTCATGTATTCACAGCAGAGCTCAGAGTGCTTGATCAAGGCTTCATTGTGCTGTCATTGTGCCCAGGGTTTAGTTTAGATATGAAACACTGCAGGACATGGACACAGCAGTCAAAGGGAATCAGGGTGCTGGAAGGGCTGAGGGAGAAAAAAGGAATAGAATTCATGAGAAAAATAGTGAAGTCTGTTATCCTTATATATTACATAAAAATGATGGCTTTTTTAAGGTGCAGTACTTCCATTTTTGGTCCCAAGCGTCAGCTTAAATGCTCAGAATGATGCTTAAAAGGTCAAAACAGTACTCTCAAGGAAATAAAGTTATATTTCCTTGCAATCATCATCTTTTTTGGGGGGGTAAAAAAATTTGCTTTCTGCAAAAAGTTTTGTCTGTTTTTAAAAAATAAAATCCTTATTTCTGAGATCTGAAGTACTTCTTTCAGAAAGAGAGTGTGCTTCCTTTATGAAATGTCAAATTGCTTCCGAGATATTACATGTTATATTCTCTGTGTCTGGACTCCCCAGAATGCCTGTTTTTGTGCCGTCTCCCCTTTCTGAAGACTCTAGTCCTGCAAGCTTAAGCAAGAAAAGCTGTGGCAGGGTAAGAATGCGGCCATTCAGCAGCAGATGGTCAGCTTCCATGGGCCCAGCCTACTACTCCCTTAAGATCCACAGTGTTTCCAAATGAAAATATCTCTTCTGCCAAAGGGGATTTTTTTGTTTGTTGGCATTTTGAATTTTCACCAGAAATGCCTTCCTATTTATCTCTTATGAGCTCTGCTTCTGAGCAGCTCTCAGTTTCTGCAACAGTGAAGATGAGCAGGATTCTGCAGTAATTGCACAGCAGGGGAAGCAGCACTGTTCAAACAGTGCTGGGAAATGAGGATCAAATTTTCATTTTATTCCTGCCTTGCTCTGGTGATGTTCTTGGTAATTCCGTTATCCTGTGCTAATTTCTACCCCACTGTAAAATATGCTATAATATTGACACTTATCCCCTATGGATGTTACCAATTTTATTGTCTTCTGTAAAGTACATTGAGATCCTTGGCTCTTAAATCACTGATTGTTCCTGTTAATGGGATTGTCCAACTTGGTCTTCAGATCACTGTCAAAACTGCAGAGATAAGCAGCACTTTGGAGATGTAGCTTTGAAACTGCTTATGAATTAACTTTTTGTTCTCTGAAGATGTAAATAAACACCAGGATCAAAGAGGAGTGTTGGAGTGATGGCAACACATTTGCTGTAGCTCCTGGTCCTGAATCCTTGGCTTCTTCTGAAGTGAGATCCGTAGGAAACTGTTGCCTCAGCCTGGCTCCTGCAGTCTGTGTGGATGAAGTTCACCGTGGAGATGGGATTTTTTCTTTATTGCCCAGCAGAAGTCAAGGCAGCAGGACAGGCTGGGGGAGCTGGCAGGAGCTGCAGGAAAGCAGCAGTGCAGCTGTACTCCCTCTCCAGAGAATGCACTGCTCAGGTGTTGGTCAGTGCTGCACCTGCCTGGGAGCTTGCATGGGTGACATCTGGACAGTAGCTACATGGAAATGCCCCACTCAAAGCATATTAAAAAATAAAAAGGGCCAGAAATGGGAAAAGATGGCAGAAGGAGGCTCTGTTGAGTGAGTGGTGGCTGTTTGGTGCAGTAGCAAACATCTCTGCCATCTCATTCTAAGGTGCCAGGTACACCACGTGCCCTTGAGTTGCATAACAATACACCCCAAGTCATTAATGATTTATTTTTTGAAGCTGTGCTCCTTCCCTCATAACACCTCTGGTGTGAGATTATTTGCTGCCAGAACTTTGAGGACAGATTTATTGAAGACTTGCAGACTGAGGCTTTAAACACACACCTGGGGTGGTGCCTGTTTTCTTCTTTAAACTTGTTTGTCTGGAGATTATGGGGGTGGGGGTGGATTTGGGTTTGGTTGGTTTTGTTTTTTTTTTTTTAAAGTAAGGTCGCCAAAGTAGCAGTAGATACATACTCCTAAAACCAAAATAAAGAAATAAACAGAGGCACTGTCCAGGATTAGAACTTCAGCTGGCATAAACTGTTCCAAACCATTGTGTACTATCACATTGTACTGAAAAATTCATTCATTTTCAAGTTAAATCTGAGCATGTACCTGGAATACTTCACAAGACAAAAACTGACTAATCTTCATTGCCGAAAATTATCACAGTACTTCCTGGGATCTGCATGAACCCTTGGCATATCTATTGAAAAATCTCAGAGAGAGGAGCTACTGAGTATAGTTTCTCTGGGGGTTATGAAGTCCCTGTGTGGATCTTACTTTTGGATAGAAATGCATCATGACTTTTAGCATGTATATCATACTCTGCTGCTTAGGGAACTGTAGGCAGAGAACTGAGGCACAGGGAAACCAGGTAATCTTTGTGAAGTTTAATTTATGTCTCATTTCAGAATATTCACACCAAAGCAGAGATCAACCAAAAATATTTTGCGTATTAGGACAGAACAGTCCATCTGCCTTTCTTCCAACACAGCCTTCAGTCTACTGCTCTTGGCCCTCTCCTCATCTTGTACATTCTCATCTTTCAAATCCTACAAAATGCAAGAATTTACCCAGTTCTTTGCGTTCTACGTGTTCCTCATGATATTGGTGTAAATGGGTTAGGTTTTTTATATTATTATTTTCTGTCAGCTTCCTGTGTCTGATGTCTGTTTCCAGCCTTAGGGGAGGGAGCAATCATAGCTGCCTTTAGGTAATCTGGCTGGGAGGTGCTACGTGATTGAGGAAGGCAGCTTCTGGCAAAGCTGGGGCTGTGGCAGCTAGCCAAGGTCACTTCTTAATGCAGTGCTGCTTTTAAATTTAAAATTCCTCCTGCTCTGGTGGCTGCATGGCCACCAAGCTGACCCTGGAGGAACCAGCCAGAACTCAGCAGTGCTGGGGGAGGGCCTGGAGTGTTGGCACACACCGGTGGCACCTTGAGCCATTCGCTGCACTTTCTTCTTGACTCTTATTCCAATCTTCCTTTCTTTTCTGTTTTTATCTCTGTTATGTGACCTGCAAACATTTGGAATTGATACACTCATACAGCCTTTAAGGAGAACCTTTCCTGTGACTGAAACTTGGGGATTAATTCATTGCCACGAAAGGAGAAATAACACTGGAGCTGTGCAGGGAGTAGTGCAATGGGAGGGTGGTGGTGGAGCTGTTCAGACAAATATTGCCCATTTCATCCCTGAGTTGCCTGATATGGGGCAACACAGAGCCCAACATTGCCTTAATCCATCAACAACTGTACTCTTGGGCAGAGTGGTCACTGTTTGACTGTGGAAATCTGTCCATTTTCTGTCCAGTCTGTGCATTTTCTCCTGAAAATGAAATGGCACAAAGACATTGGTGAATTTGTACAGCTGCATAGGTGGAATCTGCACTACCACATACATTGCTGTCTGAAGAGCTCAGGGGAAAGCTATTTGGTACTGAGTGTTGCTTTTCTATGTGCTAATAAAATAGGGTATTCAGGACTCTCTGCAACTTGCAGTGTGATTTGATTCTGAATTGCGTGGAAGACTGTCTGTACCACCCCAGCAATCTGCCAGGATATTAAAGTAAATTTAAATTTAATGTATTTTTAAGCTCCTTTGCTCAGCTAAATGATGCAAAGGGGCTGTTTTGAATTTTCAGCTCTTACGAAGTGGTAATTTTTCCTTTTCTTATGAAATTGCATTTTCTGAATCTGCATGAAAAATGGCAGAGGGGCTGCACACAGATCAGCTTGTGCTGGCAAACTATTTTTCCTCTCAAATGACATTTTCTAGTCTACTTCTGCAAGGATGTGAATCTTTTTTCAATCATACTGATCTGACAGCAGCTTCATCAGAGTTAAGTCTTAATGTGTGTTTTCGGCTGGTGAAAACTTGCTCCTTGCTTTGATTAAGGAAGTGTTGCCGTTTTCTCTTTGACATGCACTTACTGTCATGTCAAGAAAATGGAAACCCACTGATGCCTCTGCCCTGTGGTTAAGGGCTCTGCAGTTATGATTCACCCATTCATAAGCAGAGAACTCGGGGAGGTTGTGGAGCCTCACATGCCTCTGGAGTCCTGCTTGTGCTCTGACCCAGCTGGTGGTGGTGCTGGTGCAGAGCTGCCACACATGGATGAAAGTTTTTCATCCTGTATTTCCCACTTATAGTTTCAATACTTTGAGACATGCTTTGGAGAGAGATTTCTGAGGAATACTTAGGATGACCAGTTAGCTGATGTTCCTGTTTTCAGTCTGAGCCCTGCTTTACATAATGCAAACGGTACTCTCCATCTTCTCGGTGAGATGAAACATTTATTTCAAATCACTTGAACTCATGTTCCAAGTTATCCCTCTATTCAGGCCAAACTCCACCTTCTTACTTCCACCTCTTTTTAAATGATTTTGCAGTTACAGCTGTGTATTGTTCACCCTCACATCCTGCTGTAGACTGCTGCAAAACTCACCTTCATAGGAGGCTGCAATTCAACATTTTCCAGGTACTGCATAGTTTTATAAAATGCTTTGGCTTGGTGCAGCTGTGTAAACTAGGATTTTTGCCTCTGCATCTTAACAGAGTTTCTTTATTTATTGCTAATTCTGGGCACGTTACATAAATATACTCTTGCTTTTAGTGAGATGTGGACTGTGGATCTCAGATTGACACAGTTTTTTCTTCTGGCCCCTCAAGGTCCTGTAGTTTTGTAAACAACTCAATTTCAGTCTGAACTTCCTTGTAAAATGAAAATAAATGAAACCAGTTTCCCACTTGGTTTTGTTTATGATGTTTGTAGAAATTCTCAGGAGGTTGTACACAGCTGGTCAGAAATACACTATCAGGTGGTCCCGGCTTGTCCATTAAAATTGATTTTTTTTATTTTTACCTTTTTCTCTTTCCTCCTTGGGGTCATGGTGGGAAGGGAAAGCTGATGAGAGAGAGAAAGATTCACTGTGGCTGACAGGGAAGAGATTTACTTCTCTTCCATGACAGCTCACATTTTCCTCAGTGTTCTTCCAAGACTGTGTTCAAAGTTCTTCTATTTTGGACTAATCAAGATATGGTAGCTGGAGCAGAGCTCACCCATCATGTAAGATGCCAAGTGCTTTCAAATTCATTGATCTCAGTGGAACATGAGGGAGCTCAGCCATCAGCACGAGCCTTTCAGTTCTTAAACATTTTCAGGCTTTCAAATGGGCTGTTAATCTTGGCTCTGGCAGAGCATCCAAGGACGTCAGCAGTGTGTGATATGTCCCATAAAGTGCAACTTCTAGGAATCCTTTTTTTTTAATGTGCGGAGCGCGTCAGGGCTCAAGTTCTGTTTGCATTTAGTCTAACAACGTCTCAAAATGTGTTATTTAGAGCACATTTCAAAAAAAAAGGTTTTGTTAGCATCCAGTCAGTGTCTGGGCTAATGTGATTACCTTAAACCGAAATACATCTGGACTCTCAGATGTGTAGGAATTCAGTGCTCTTTATAGGGAATATTTGTTTTGAAATAAACCAAACGAAAGCTTAGAGCAAAATCTCCCTCTTTACTGTTTTTACCTTCATTTAGTCTGGCTTCATATAAAAACTTGCAGTCCTTGTCACTGTACCTGAATTTAAAAAAGTTTCAGTACATTTATGTGAGAAGGTGGCAGGGACTTGAGTGTCCTTCACTTTGGTCTTGTCTATTAAACCTGAGTAACAGCAGAGCATATGGATCCTGGGCAGTATCTGACCCCCTGTAATAACAAAGGAGTGTGACAGGGCATGTCCACAGGGAGGTTGTTTTTCAAAGCAGCAGACTGCAATGTCAAACTTCTACGGGTTAAAACGATGTGATAACAATGAGAATTGTGCTTTTCAGTGTACTGCACATTCATAGTCCATGTGAAGCAAATTTGGCTGTTGTCGTGATGTGCTGCTTTGCAAGAAGTGTGGTTGCTCTGCAATTACTTATCTTCAGGCTTGTGCCAAGGATTAACCCATGGGTTAAGGCCAAAGGGCCCTGGTCTGTTGCCCATTAAAGTCAGCAGAGAGCCTTGCATCAGCTTCAGCAGCTCCTGGATCAGAGCTGAGATTCATGGTCTGAATGCAGCTCTTAGGCTGTCTTGGTTTTTCAGTGTGACCTGGAAGAATATCACTTTCTCTCACTTCACTTGACTTTGAGCAAAGCCGTTACTCTCTCTGTGCCTCACCAAGAAAAGGCGGCTTATAAAATCATTAGTATTTCGAAAGCACTCATCCTAGAGAGGGAGGGGGCTGTAGGAGCAGAGCGGTAAATCCTGCTCTATTGGAGCTGTCCAAATATTATTGCGTGTATTGAAAGAAAGCTCTTAACTGAAGGCTGGTGTTCAGAAGCCAGTCCAGCCCAGGAGTCATCACATCATCACTGATCTTTTGCTGTAAACCTGGAATGTCAGTTGACTTAGTGTGCTTTCACACAAGCACAAGTGTTGAATTTCAGGTTTCCAGTTTAACTATTTGTGTTACTGGAGAAACAGATTTGACTGTTTTATGGATATTCTAATCCCTCTTTTTAAATGGTGCTGTGTTTTGTTCAAGGTAGATCGAGAGTAAAGAACTCTTGGAAAGCTTTCTTGAGATTTAAAAGTAGATGACTCATCCTAGTGCCTGTAAAAGTCCACATTTATCAGTCACAATGAAAACACAGTTTGTCCTTTGTGCAGTTATACAAAGCTATATGTATATAGATATCTATAACTGGAGCAATTAAAACTTACACTGACTTGATTCAGAAAGTGTTAAAGATGTGCAGATTTTTTTTCATCAGATCGTGCTGGTCTTTGGTTCGTGCCCTTCCCTGGTTAAGTGTTTTCAAGTTAATATTGTTCTATAGGAAGATCTTATTCACAATCATGGCAGCATGGATTTTTGTTCCAGTTTCGCAGCTGCACATTCAAAGCAGAAATTAGTAGAAAAATACAGTAGGATGATGTGAATTTCTTACTACAAAATATTTGTATCTTTTCGTTTGAAGTCTGTGCAGAACTGTATATCCTCCACAGAATGAAAGCAAAGTAGAAAGCTTCAGGCTTTTTTGGCAAATTTCAGAATAATTTACTTCTAGTCGCAGCATTTCATAAGGATTTCAGGCTTGGAGCAGCATTTCTAGCAGCTTCCACTGGTTAAGCCTCTAACATTTTTAAAATTTATATTAGTTTCAAAATCGATGTTAAATGATCCAGTCCTGTTCTGCTCTAAATGATTTGTACCTACCTGTAAGAGAATATTCTAGAAGAGTTGTCTGTTTGGAGCAGCTTCATATTAGCATGCTTGTTATGTAGCGAACGGGGGAAAGACCCTCCTTCCCTTTGAAATTCTACAGGCTTATTTCTGCAATTCTGCCTTGTGGCCAAATGCATTTTGGGTCTCAGCTGTTGCCTGCTGCAGATCAGGGCTCTAAATATCTCACG
This sequence comes from Oriolus oriolus, assembly GCA_013400235.1. Lineage (NCBI taxonomy): Eukaryota > Metazoa > Chordata > Aves > Passeriformes > Corvidae > Oriolus > Oriolus oriolus. Next base: position 74,802 of record VXBT01005501.1, on the reverse strand, counting down.
ATCTTTGGAGGAGGAGAACATCTGGCAAGACCAGGTTATTTACTGGGAGCATTACTCCACAAAACGAGATCATTGCATGCCAGAAAGGCTCTGTAGGCACTGCTTCAGTTCCTGCAACAATATCAAAGGTTCCCCAAACACCCTCTGGTGACTTGTTTGCTGGTAAACTGGCTGTGTGTGCCCATGGTAATCCTAACTGAAATACTCTGGCACTCCTTTGGGCTTGTACATCACCAAATCATCCTAGAAATCTGCTCAAGAGGGTCAGAATTCCTAAAAAAAAAAAAAAGCAAACCACCCAAACCCTTAAAAAACTCCACCAAAAGAGCACTGCCAATGAGATCTCAAATGAGAGAAGTATTTGGCCTGCTGGGTATGTATGAACAGGACAGGCTGCAGTACTGAGCGCTGCATTTAACCAGATGTTTGACCTGCGGTCTGTGCATGGAAACATTCAAGCACGTGAGTAAGTTATCATTTTGCACTGGGACCACTTAAACTTGGAATTTCCAATGACAAAGTGAAGAATACTTCTTTTAAGTTGCAGCACAGTAATGGGAGTTAGGATTTATAAGCCCTGCCAAATTTAATAAGCTTGTGTTATAGCCTTTTAAAATTGTTATATCGAACACAGCTTATAAAGAGCCATCTTCTTTCTATTGTTTCATAATTTATTCAGTGTTTTCTTAACTGGCCCATCAGCAGAACAGTAAAAATGCCACTGAGTAAACTTTGTTTAATGGTGACCAATTTTTTTGTCTATGTTACAATAATGTCTGTGGGAAGAAACAATTACCTTGTGATTTGCTGTCAAAGCGGTAAGTGCATTTTCTTTCCAGTTCATTTAGAAGGGACATCACTTTCAAGCTTTCCCTTGTTCTCTTTGTGGGGTTGTTTCCTCTTCTGCACATTTGGGTTTTTTGCTATGCACACTAGGAAGTACTGGGTCAGTCCTGGATCCAGGATTCATAAACAGAGCCTCTGCTGTCCCCTGGACATTATCAGTACAGCTCAGACTTGTTGCTCAGATGTTTACTGAAACCCCCCAAAACAGAACAAACTCCCCAGTGTCAGCTGCTAGTGCTATTTTTCAATTGGATTTGCTATGTGAATCAACATCCATTGCTGTTTGTTTAGTTACACGTCTGTTTTCAGTTGCAGCACAGAGACCCAAATATATGGTCTGCTTTCTTTTCATACCTGTCCGAAGTGTTAGGGATGGAAGTGTTTGTGAGTTTTTGGCCACTGCATGTTGCATTTAGCATTATTATAATAATGTAAGAAGGCAGTTAGAAATGTTCATTGTGGCCTGAAACTTCTCAAATGTGTCACAGTTGTTCCTTTTAGTGATTGCTGGTCAGTCCCGGTGTGTTTGCTAGGATGGGAGCATTCCAAGGGACTCTCAGAATCGATAGTGAAAATCTTCCTCAATTTGGAGGGGAGCAGCACATACAGAGACTTCCCAGCATCACATACAGAGACTGTTTGCAGGAAAAGCTGAAGGTTCAAATACAGAAAACAGTTCTCAGAGCTTTTTAGGAGGGGTTGTGTCAGGCTTTGGGGCAGCACCCATATGTGCCCCCAGGCTGTGGTTATCTGTGAGTGATATAAACCTTCTTGACTTGTATCCTCTGGTCCAAGATGTGCTTCCTGTGCTGTTTGCAGAGCTTTCATCCTCAGAAATGCCTCCCAATTTCAGTGTCCCTGTTGTATACTGAAAGGATGAAAAGCTAAACTGACCCCAGGGATTCAAGGTGTTTCCAGTCAGAAGATTAGGCTGCTAAACAGCCCTGGGTTATAAATAGCCTCAAAGTTTTCCTTCAGGCTCTACAAGAAGAGTTGAGGTGTAATCTGTGTTGTGTGTTCCATATATCACATTACTCTTCTTGGAGGCCAGAATTCTGTTAGAAAAACCATATTTGGAATTCATAAATTGTCCCATGCTCTTCTCCAGTATGCTGGCCATTAACCACCACAGGATTAACAGCCATCATTATTTAGGCGGCATCATGTTTATAACAAATTGCTTCCTTAGAGCCCACCTGCTGCTTTCAGTACTTTGAAAGCACAGTAAGTTAGATCTCAAAAGTTGTGTTTTGGTAGATGATGGGGATTTAAATAAAAGGTTTCAAATTACCAGGCCTCAAATAGCTACCTAGAGAGGCAGTGTCTAGCATCTGGACTATTACTGAATTACTCTAGGTCACTTAATCAGCAAGGGAGCCCCTAAACTGAAAGGCTGGTGGGAGTGAAACCTGACGCTAAATGGACAGCAATGTAAGAAAGCTTTGTGAGCAACTCCCAGAGGAGTGTGATGAGTAAGTACATCTTCAGGGAAAGAAAACCAAAGTTGCCTTGTAGGATAGAGAAGCACATTCCTTGCAGTGTTGTTCCTCTTGGTTTTGTTTTTCGATGGGTTTATTTTCCATATACAGTTTTTGAATGCCTCCAGACCAGATCTTTTGGTGCTGTAAATCAATGTAGCTCTCTTGGTTTCAATAGGGTTATGTTGATTTACTCCAGCTGAGGATCTGCTCTCTAAGTCTGTTCTCATACTGCTGGCGTTAGCAAGTTCAAGCCCACATTTTGAGTACTTCATGCATGCACAAGAAATTAATCATAGCAATGATGTGTGCAAAGTATGTGTGACATTTTTCCACAGGTGGTTCTCAAAATCCCTGCCTCTGCTATCCCCATTTGAAGCTGACCCTGTCTCTTCTCCCAGTTGTGCAGGTTTTACACTGGAGTAAGTCCACTGACTTCAGTAGGTTTGCTCCTGGTTAACACCTGTCTGTGAAAGTAGTGTTAAATCAGGACTTTAATGCTAAACCTTCTGTCTCCCCATAAAGCATTGTATCCCCAAGGGTTCTAGTTTTGGAATTTTTATCCTTCTCCATTTAATGCAGTAATGAGTGATGAGTGATAACTCCCATCCAACACCTACTGAAGAAGAATGTTTCATAGTGTCTTCTGTGGATATTGGCTCAAGCTCAGATTTCTCCAGGAGTAGTTTAGCATTGCCTGTCACTGACTTAATCTGTCTCTGTGTGGTGTCGTGCATTTGCTGGGACATGGTGGGCTTGGAGGGGAGAGGGGCTTGGTTAAACATTACTGATTATTTTTTTATGATGTCCTGAACCATTATGCTGACAAGACATAGGGAGTTGTATCTAAGAGTTGGTACGTGGGAAAGCAAGGTGCCATCCATCCCTGTTGGCCTGAGGTTAGCAGTGACCATCTCAGCAGCATCAGGGACTTGAGGAAAACCTGGCTGGGATTATCAAACTGATCCCAGAGCACTGCACCTCAGTGTCAGTGCAAATTGGCTCTTAATTTCCTCCACCCTTTCCTATTTCTCTTTAACTCCCATCATAGCAGTTGGCAGCTCTGGTCTGCTTTTCCAAAACAGTGGCTGAGGTGTGAGGTGAGCAACTTTCCATTCATTCCCACAGAGCATGTAGGTGGTTTCTCTGTGGCACTCAGAGCTACAGGTACTTTCTTACTGTAGAGTTTCTGTACTTCAGGAGGTGATAGGGTAAGCCACCTGTGGTCACTTGAATTCTGTGCACTCTTTTGCCCTCTCCTCAGTGCTCTGTTCCTGAAGCTACTGAGCAAGAAGGTGCTCAGCCTGGAGACAGCCATTTTGTGCACCCATGTCCTCCCAGAGCATGCAGGATCACAGACCTGGGTGTTCAGCACACATGGTCTCAGTCCTGACGGTGATGCCTTAGGTTTTGACTCTTATATTTTTCAAATTCTGTATTGTCTGTATTCCTAGTGTGTAACTCTGAACTGTCTTGCAGCCTGGCAGCTGCTGCTCTCTCATGCTCAGACAGACATAACAAAGCCTCTCCAGGCCTGCTCTGCAAGGACACCCAGCCTGTCCCAGGCCCAAAATGTGTAACCCAGCACCTTGAGAAGGGGGACGAGCTGAGGGGCAGTTCCATCATTAGCTAAAGTTTAATTGGTGAATTTATGCTGATCTGCAAATGGACCAAACCTATAACAGTGTGAAGAACTCGTGACTTGTCATCCATCTTGGGTGTGCCCAAAGCCTTTCGAATAAATATCCACCTTTATTCCCTTATTCCTATCTAGTCTCTGTTTTCAGGTTTGGCCTCTTTAGGCATCAAAGGCACAACAGGGAAGGGACCAGTGGATGGCCATTAAATGGATATGTTGAAGAAAGGCAAAGAGCCTTTGGGAGCACAGTAGAGACTGGCCCTTCAAGGGGAATGTGTGAGCAAAGGAGGGCTCTTCCTCCACCTGTCCTTGCATGACATAGGAGAGGGACCTTCAGGAAGTCTGGAGATTCTTTCTTGTGCTGTATTTTACTTCTGCTTTCTCTGTAGCAAAGCCTGGGAAAGGTTACCTCACCTCATTTGCCAGCTCTAGCTCTGTGAGGTGCTGATTCCTGGGCAGCTGCCTTTGGCTTTCAAGTAGAAGAGAAATCTCTGTTCAGATAAAATGGACCCTTATGGCCCGCCAGGTGGAAAGTCCCAAAGAACAAAAACTGGAGCTGCCAAATAAATATTTTGCTTCCTTGAAATGCTCCATGCTGGAGTATTAGGTGCAGTTCTGATACCTGAGGTTTTTTAAGCAGACATGGCTTAATTTAAACCTCCTTGCTGTATGTGCATTTGCATGTGTGCGTGGATTAGCAGAGCACGCAGTGCATGTTTGCACACACAACTGCTCTGGCCAGCTGTTTGGGCCTCCACGCTGCCAGCTATATTGATTGATTTAATTCTTCTGTTGGCTGCTGAGTAATGTGTGCCAAATGCAGAACTTGGATCTGCTCTATGAAAATAATATAAACAAATGTAACGGCCCTATAAAAAGGACATTCTTCTCTTTTGGCTGGAGGAAGATTCATGCTTGGTATTTGTGCACTGGCCTGCGTGGTGTCTTTCATTTTATTTTCTTGTCTGGGTTGGAATTGCTGGATCTGATAATGTGAATAAATAGGTTAACATTTATATTCCATGTGGAGTAAAAAATAGTAAAATCTTTAAGTCAAAAGAGATATGACATGTTATTTGTAAGGATGAGAAGCAGTGTACATATGGTTTGTAGTCTGAGTCTTCTCCATTCCATCAGTGACGGGAGTAATATGAGCTGAAATCGCTGTGGTTACTGAGACCTCCATTTAGCCTCTGATTCCTTTAAAGTAGCAACATGCACACCTAATGAAGAATTAAAAGAAGTACTTCAGCTATGTTAGATCATTATTTTTAAGATTTGTATATGCAGGGATTGATAGTTCCATCTTCATGCAAACAAGTATCAGTCACTTCATTCCTATTACAGCAAAGATAAATTGCATTTTCTGAAATCCTATTTGCTGTGTACCATCTTAACTGGGGGAGGTCTGTACTTGTCCTTTCTTTTTACTAAATCCCTTGATTATTATCAAGGATCCTTATCCTTATTATCATTACTAAATGATTGTGCTTAAGAAGAATCCTAACACCACTGTGTAAATAGTTTTTTCTTCCTCTCCTGGGTAAATGCTCTTCCTGCCATCTCATTGCCACCTCAGTCATCTGGTTTTGGAATTTCCTAGTCCTGGCTATGGGACTGCAGCTGCAGTTTATAGAGCTCAATTGAATTCTCTTTTGCAGTTCTCCCCTAAGAACCACACTGTGTGTTTGTTCCTCCAGCTGTCTGACATCTATGTAAAGAGACAAGCTTTGTTTCCTCTAACCAGAGCTGTTTGAAACTGTGTAAGGGGTATTTGGTACGGAAGTTACAGACATCTTACTATTATGTAAAAATGTGCTTTTGTTATATGTGTAATGTGTGAGAGCAGCCCTGCCCTCCCATGGGTAGAAGGAGAACTTAGCTGCGTGCACTGGCAATGTTGTTTTCAGTCAAGAGTCTGGTTTATGGGGCAGAAGAATCTGAATCCTGGTTTTCTCTGATGTTAAACACTTCTTCACTGCAGCATGAAGCCTCAGGGCAACCTTGTAGTTTGCTGGAGCTGTTTCCTTTCCTGAGTCTTGCTCCTATTTTTTTTTTTTTTCCATTCCCCTTTTCCCCTGACGGCGGGGCATGCTGCCTGGTCCCACCCAGTCAGCCTTTCCTTCTGGAAAGCAGTTTCTCAGAGCTGTGGGATACGAAACATTGTTTGGAAGAGGTGATGTTGCAGCCTGTGGATGTGTCACTGTTCAGGTGTGCTGAATTTGCAGTGATACGTACCAGTGTTCAAAGCAGACTTGTGTGCGGTCACAGCATATTAATAGGATTTATTTTCAATTCTAATCAGCTGCTTAACTGAGTCATTTTAACCTGTCTCCCTCTGCCCTTGCTTTTCCTGTGATGAGTAGGACTTTCTTTATTTCTTTAGTTCTCTCCCATTCCTTACAACTTTTTGAGAGAGGTCAAGGAAACTTGGAATAAATCTTTTATTCCTGTGAGGAAAACCATTATTAAAATTAGCATTAGGTGATGTCCCAGCCCAGGTGAGCAGAACCATCCAACTTCACTGGTGCTGCTGCCGGTATCCAAAGGGTGAGGAGAAGAGGGGAGGATTCATTGAGGAGGGATGTATGATTTTTTTTTCCATCATCCTGCCAAGCTTCCTCCAAAAGAGCCAAGACTGCTGACATGAGCAGAAGCTTGACCTGCAGGCAGCGGTGCCAAGTAATGCCGGCAATGTGTTTTACACAAGGGTGTGCTAACCTCGGCATTTTTCCCGAGCTAGATCATTCCCACAAAAACAACTCTCTCCCCTCTCAGATGCAGACCGCAGTAGAGAGCTTGGTTTGCAAGCTCTGATTTGATCAAACACACCCAACAGAAGACAAAATGGAATCGCAGCTTTGCAACTTTAAAACGTCTGTTTCCTTTCGAGCTGCATAAATCAGGAGCGGTGGACTCGTCCTGCTTGGAGGTGCTTGAGTTGCATGTGATAAATTTTTCATGTCAGGAAGAACGCGCTGTGTCAGTGTGTCATTAGATTTGATAATTCGCAGATCAGACCCAGCAAAAATATTTATTGCCTGGATTTACTTGTCATGAAATTGCCTTAAAATATGGGTGGAAGAAACATCAAGTAAAGCAAAAAAATAAAAGGAAAATGCATTATTGGATTAACAGAATAAAAAGTCTTTGGGAATCGCTATTTTATAACCTTTATTTATGTAGGTAGATTCAATTTCTTTTAAATGAGTTTATACATAAATCAATGAACTGTATACCTTAACCCAGAAGGATGCTCTCAGGAATTCCTCCTCAGTAACACTGGAAATGAATGACTTGGAAGAGGAGGAGAAGATTGTTAATGTTGGCAGTGTCCCTTCTCATCATGCTGGTGGCTTTTTGTGGGACTGTATTGAAGTACAAGTTTTAACAGGGAATATATTTTTGAATTTGATAAGATTTTGTAATAAACCCCCAATATGAATATGAGATTCTACAATATTTAGGATAAAAATTGGGAGAGCCATAAATCCTAATAATTAGAAATTTTTAGTGGCTTTTCTTTCTCTTTTGAATTGGGTATCCATATTGTTATACATATTTAATTTAGAAAAATCCTATTATAGAAGTAACTGCCAAAACTTTATTCAGGATATTCCAAAAGACCCATTTATTTTCAGTCTTAAATTCAGCTCGTAAGGTGAGCTATATTAGAGATGCTATACATGGGAAATTAGGCAGTGCTGTTAATTTGATCACCAGAGTATATATGAAAGTGTCTGTCAGGCTTAGGTAATAACCCCAGTGCTGTGTTATCTACAAGGTACTCCTCTCAAGAACACTTTCTGTATTTTATCAAGTGCCTGTGTGAATCTGGAGCTCAACCCTTTTCTAAATATGAGCCTTGGCACAGGGAACCTGACTTTCGGTTCTTGTTCTGTGGCACAACTCTCATGTGACTGTAGGTGAGTACGGAATCTTTCTGTGCCTCACATCTGTAACACGGGGTAGGGACATCTGGTTTTGTAGCTCTGCAATGCAAAGAAGCTGAAGAGACTGGAGAGCCACAGGTGCAGTGAGGAGTAATTTGAAGTATTTTAGCAGAGTGGTGAGCAGGAGCTTTTCTTGAGACTCATCTGAAGGCCACTTTCATTCAGCCAGCACAGTAATGTACTGGTGGAGGTTGATATGTATCAGTGCTCAAACAAACAAGCAAAGAAATCTTCCGGGATTCAACTCCCCTCCCTATTTTTTCTACTGAAACAAACAAATTAGTAAAATGCCTTATTTTGGCTTTTTTTTTTTTTTTTAATTTTAAAAAAATTATTTATGCCCAGAAAAACAGCTGTATTTTAAAGCATGTACTTTCTAAGGAAAATGTTGACAACTTTTGAGAATTTAGTGAAGCAAACCCTTTTTCTAGTGTTCATCAATTATTGTAGAAGAGTTTGGGTTTTTTTCTATTTTCTGATGTAGGCTGTAGAAGCCAGCTGTCACAAGTACCTCAGAGGAGGTGACAGACTCAGCAGGAATGTGGAAGGGGTAGTGAGGATATGTCCAAATAAAGCCGGAAAAAGATTGTTCCACAAACTCCTGGACTGCACCTGAAGTAAGTGATTGGTGCACACTCCATCCTAGTGTGGCCTGACTGGAAAATGCCAGGTTACAAAAACTAAAACTGACGCCTTTTCCTGGTCTTAATTTTAAGAGAGCTGAACACAGTTCAGAGGGGAAAGGGTTTTACCTCAGTATTTATTTAAGGACACTTAGGTGCGCTGAAATGCACATCGAAATGCACCCCGAAATGCCCCCCGAAGAAATGGCCCCCCACGATGTGATGTGTGTGCAATTATAGGCCTTGCTAATTAGCACATCTATCAAAGATTGCCCAGGGAGGGACTCCAGCGAGACCCCTCAGCGAGGAACCTTCCCCTGGCTGGTCCTGGCTTTGTTTACAGAATGTGTTCTGGAGAGGCCCTCGGGGTCTGGGGTTTCCAGGATGTTTGGGCTCTTGCCTTAACGGGATATTGGGTCTGAGGGAAGTGATCAAACTTAAAGAATTATAACTATGTGGGCTAAAAGCACGAAGAATACATAAAAGCTATATAAAAGAGTGTATAAAAGGGGTATAAAAGAAAAAGCAAAAAATCATCATGGCATCAAAACCCTGAAAATTTACTCCTCTCATCCCTTCCTTTGCCTTTTCCCTTCCTCCATGGACTCTGCATTATTTTCTAGGATGGTTTCTATTCTGTTTGCAGCTAAATGTAACCTGTGGAGTAGTGTGGTATATCAAGCTCTCCTTTACTCTTTAGTATTAATTTAATTGACTCATTAGGTTGATTTAAAGAGAAACTGAATGGGTATGAAATGCTCGTCTTCCCACTTGTGTTTTTTTTTTTATAATGATGCCACTACATTAAATCTGTGTTAAGTCCTACAGCATCAATGGGATGGTTAGCACAAATGTACCATGTTGAATGAGCACACTAAGTACTGGATTAATACATGGGAAGTGTCCATTTGTAAGGAATTAATAAGTCTACAGCAAGGTTTGCTCCTCACGTGACAGGTGCTCACAGAACCCTGAAATCCCAGAGGCCTGTCAGGGGACACAGGGGACACTTCAAATCGACCTTGAGGACAGGACAGCACCTCTGACAAACCCATCCCTCCAGCAGAGCAGGGCAGGTGTGTGGTGCCAGCTGTGTTTGTCTCTGCTCTGCTTCCTTGGGGAGCCACGGGGCAGTGCCAGGCTGTCATGAGATCACCTTACCCAGTGCTCCAGCCTCTGCTGTGGTACTGCACGTGCTGCATCTTGACAGGAAGCCTGGAGGACATTCCTGGTTCTCCTTGGCAGGGCAGAGTGCTTCAAGGTATTCCAGAATAAACCTGCTGCAGGCTGTCAAATGCTTTTCTTGATCTGTGTGATAAGGACAGTGGTGATTTATCTTCAGTTCGGTTACGTCTCTTATGGTAAATCTGGTGAACAACTATGATCCTTCCCCTTCAAGTTTTTCCTTTGTTCTGTTGGGGATGGAAGAATAGATGACCAAGGGGCTTCTAAAAGACACAACTGGCCTCAGGCACTTTTGCTGGTATTTTCTCCTGTCAGGCCATCTTCTTTTGGTTGTGGAGGCTTTTCCTAGGTACCTCCTTGGGCAAAGGGTTAAACCATGTCCCTCATGCCGGGTTTTAGTATTTGAACATCTTGTATTTAAATTGCAGGTCTTCTTACTCTTTTAACTTCTCTCTCTTTTACCACTATTTTGTTTGAAACAACAGTGAACTATTTATTCCAGCAGAAATGCTGAACCAAATTCCTTGCTGATATAAAACAGAATTGGGGAACTTTAAAATAGTAAAATTCTGGATCATTTGATCTTGCCTGTCTGTGTAGATACCACAGACTTTTTGAAATGTGAGTTGGGCAATGTCCAGGAGAGGCTGATGAGTTGCTAAAATCTCACATGAAGCTGGTAGTATAGCAAGGAATAAACCAATGCATATGTTTGTCCTCTCCAGCCCACTGTGATGCTTACAAGGTGATTATTGAACTCTGCAGTTTCTTCAGCTAAGGAAAGTCTCAGAGACCTTTCTAGGCAGAGAAATGCCTCACAGGGCTGAAGCAGAGATTGTTTTCCCCTTTTTATGCAGACTCAAGAAGTGAAGGGCTTGATGTGTGCTTTCTGACTTTGGATATTACTCCTGAGGTTGGGTGGCTCATCAGGAGTGAGGCCAAAAGCACCCAGGGACTCACTGACACAGTGCAGAGGAGCAGTGTTTCCTCACTGTGCATTTCTCGTTAGCCTCATGTAAATCTGCAGGGAAACAGCAGCGTAGGAGGGTGGTTCCCTGTAAGCTCAGTCTTTCTGCCCTGGCAATCCAAGTACTTGTTCCTGCAAGTGCCCTTCCTGGAGACGCTCTCCAGAGCAGCACAGGGAACTGGAAGAACAGGGTTGCCAACTACCAGGACTTGTATTCTGAAAACTTTCATGTGGAGTGTTTGCACATCTCTGCATCCTTTCTGGCTGAGTTGTGGGTTGTTCAGGTACTTTGTCTGTGTGTCTCATTCTGCTGAAGCAAATCCCCATGTCATTTTCTGGAAAGCTTTGCAGAACGCAATCTACAAGTCTGCATTACCTGCTTTTCTTGTTTGCTGGTTTTTGTCCCTCCCCATTCTCCCACCCATGTTAAGCCATTCACAAAGTATTATTCAGTAGGAACTTGAGCATCTCCATCCTGAGTAAAGAAAAAAAAGCTTCTAGTGAGCCAGAACTTACTCATCCTATCCTGTTTTTCTGCCTTCTAAGAAAAATGTATATGGTCTAATCGGAATTCCCCAGTGACCTATAAGCTGGGTCTAGCTGTGGTAATCAGAGCCTTATCCTGGGGCTGCCTGTCAGAGGTGGTTGTTAGCACAATTGATGCAGCAGACATCTGTCTCAGCTGAACTCTGCTTGTACCTTGTGAAGGAAAGTGAGCATTCATTTGTATACATAACTTGGGAACAGGAGAGAATCCACAATTCCGTTGCCATCCTCTTTAACGAGATATCATGATATTTCATTAAAATAGCACGCACACTTTGAACTGTCACATTGCTGCACAAGGCACTGCTTCAGGAGCAGGAGGAAAAATTGCTTCATTGCACAGGCTGCAATGCTGCTGCAGTTCATTGGGCTGTGCCTGAGGGGCATGTGGGGATAAATTAGTGAGGGACAGAAAAATATATTTTACTTGTATAATTAGGACCTTTTAAAATTTAAATATATAAAAAAAACCCCCTGTCCTCTCATCTTCAGAATGATATTTTTGTGTTGCTTTTGAAAACAACTCATACTTCTAACTCTTCCACAAAGAATATGCTTCTGGCACTACAGAAGTTCCAACAAATATGAAGCTCTCGAGTCAAACACCCAGAGGCCATCATGAGGTTGAAAAGCACACAAACAAACTATTGTTAAAATTTGCTGATGCTGCTGGCATTGCCAAGGGGGCATCTTGTTGTTTTTTGCTCATGTGATTTAAAGTAATGAGAAAATTCAGAATGAGACAAATTAGGAGGCGGATCTTGTGAAAGGACCGAGCTTTCCCCACTGCCACTGAGTAGTGTTCAGATAAGTGTACACAAGGGGCCTGTTGCTGGACGGGCCAATGTGTTCTAAATTCTTGGTACCAGTAGTAAGGGAATATAAGGATGATGTTAATGGAGCTGAGAGGGGGAGAGTAAAAAAAGATAATTTTGAAAAAATCTAACTTCCACAGCTGTATTTACAATTTGAAGTCCCAATCGTATATGCATAAATTACTTTTTCTTAATGAATTATCGCTACACTCAGCTTCTTCGTATGACAATGAATTGGAAAGTGCATCATCCTGTGCAGCCAAGTAATTTTTTCCTCCTCTAAATATATGACACTTTTTAGATGGGTCTACAGTTTTGTGAACAGTGTGTGTATCAATATAAAATGAATCACCCTCACACATTCTTCTCAGGCCTTTATTTAACCCCTCCTTTGCTCAGCTTTTGAAATATAAGAATATCTTTGCCTGTTCTTGTTGAAAGTCTGGTACGCAAAGAGTCCTTTGTACCATATTAATAAAATAGTTTAAACATCTGTCTAAAGCCTTCAGTATATCAGAAACTCGAGTGTGTGAAGCATCAGATTTCCATATTTGAAGACCATTAAACTCTTCTCTGTAATAAAAACAGAAGGGTGAAAAAACTCTGGAAGAAGCCAGTCATGCTTGTTGTCTTCATTGCCAGGGCATCTGAGCACAGCAATACCAAGAACTTCCAGCATACATTTACAGCACTGGGAAGTGGGTTTTATCCATGATTTTCCGTGGGGGAGGGGAGGGAGGAAGGGCATGGACACGATGAGAAATTTTCCAGGTCACTCACAACAGGTCAGGAGCTGGGCAGTGTTTAATCTTTGTGCCTGGGCATTAAAATGGACATTCATCCCAGGGACTGGGCTGTCCTGCGTGCACTGCCTGTGGAGTTGCATTAACCTCCTTAGGAAGCAGTTTTCTTTAATTTTTTTTCAGGGACTTTATTGTGTTTGCTTCAAAGCCAGAGCTGCTTACATCTTACTGAGCTGTTCTGTGTACTTGAAAATATATTGAATCTGAAGTTGCGTGCATGGCTCGCATACCTTTTTGACTCCTTTTCCTTGTTTTTGTTTTCAGTATTGTATTTTTCCAGTCTGTCTGATTTTAGTCCCCTGTTCCTATCATAACACGCATGGTGTGCGTATTGGGCAGAGCAACCTGATTATTTCAAGCTCCAGTCTGGTTTCCTTTTTTTGTCCTTTTAAACCATGTTACTGGAGACTGGTAGCCATGGTAACCCCGTTATCTGTGTTGAGAAATAAATAGTAAAAATTGCTTTTTTTACTATTTATATATAAAAATGTAGAAGCAAATAAAACCTGCAGTATATGACTCACTTAATATTTTCAAGTCTCCACTACTTCTGTTAAATGTGGACCAAATCATCTGAGGAAATCAAAACAAACTTAATTAACAAATTAATAAACACATTTTACTCCTTTTTAAGGGGTTTCACTGGCAATGTGCAGAGGAGGAGTTCAGCTGTATTCAGCTCCTGTTAGTTTATGTACCCCGAAGAGATGAGAGTGACTCTCCAGAGAGCCTCAGCTGGGACTGGACCCGAGTGATAGAGAGCTCCAAAAAGAGCCAGATCTGACTAAAGGTTTAGACTGAATATTGCTGGTTTTAATTTCTTTTTTAATAAGACTTTGTTCCAAAAAAGGCCTGTGTTTTCCATACCTCTGGATCAGCTGTTTGTTTTAGAATAAGCTGAGAAATGCACCTGCTCTCAGTTAAAGGGAGCCTTTCCAAGATGGAGTTACTGCAGGTGTAAAATCTTTAATTACTGCACCTTGGTATCTTGAGACTAGTGCATAATTCAGTGATTCCTTGTAAAGCAAATCAATGTTTTCATTTCAATTCCCACCTAGAATAACCTGCAAATTGCTTCAAAAACACTTTCTTCACGTTCATTAGGGGACACATGGCTGCAAATATGTCTCTAATTGTAACTGCCTGGCTGCCATTGACTTACTTTAAAGACAATGTGACATCAATTCCACATACTCTGCTGACCACTGGGATCAGATACTGGGAAAGTGACTCAGACTGTGTCAAGGAATATCTCATCCAAGATCTTCATTTGCTTTCCAGTAATTGGGCTCCAGCTGTTGCTAAACCCATCTGTGTTTTGTAAACGGTATTTCTAGCATGTCTTTTTAGGCAAATTGATTCCTCCTTTCTCCATCTACCTCACTGGTGGCAGAAGGTTTTGTTGGGAGAAACCAACTGATATAATTGCTGGAAAAAGACACAAGTTTTTTGACCACATTTGTCTGTGCCTCACTGTTTAGTGAGTGTGCTCTTTCAATTCATCAATATCAGCTTCCATGAGAAAAATAGGAAGCAAAGGTTTTCATTGATGACATCTGAATGGCTGGAGTTGGCAATGCTGTGTTTTAAATTCAAATAATCTGCTGTTTCACTTTATACATGTGATTTTGTTTCTCTTTTTGGACTGGATGAGGGTAGCTCTAGGATTTCAGTGAAAATGCTTTTGTATGTGAATTCTTTGCGTATATGCCAACATATGATTAATATGCTCTTGTTTACAACATTCCTACTTACAACATTATTTGCAAGAACTGTCACATAGTGCAAATACAAAAAGAACCCTGTGGACTCAGTAGGAAGAAAATTATTTTAAAATGTTTCTATTCACAGAAATATTTGTTTTGGACTAGCTCTATTTCAGACTTCTATTTTCTGTCCATGATAATGTGTGCATTTATTTTCCAGCAGAGCTCCTCCTCCACGTGCTGTTCCATTGCTCACTGTCTCTCCTTCTACGTCTCTGATTCACTAATAAACTATTTTCGATTCTTCTCCCCTGCCTGAATTTCAGCTCTTGCTGACTTGTTGCAGCTTTGCCCTCTCCCCACAGCATGTATTACTGAGCACTGATTCTGGCTTGATTATTTTATTTTTCCTTTTTAATAGTCCACATTGTTCTGAATGGCAGAGTGGCTCTGATGCTCGCTCTGTGACCATCCCTGTTCTGACAGGCACCGCTCCAAATTAGGGACTCTGGCATCCAAATGGGACAATTTCTAGGCGTGATGTTGAAAGTTAAATTAGGAACATCTGTTACTCCAGAAACAGGCTGTCCATATATAGTCTGAACTGATTAGCCAAAGGGGATTTAAGAACTTGTGGAATTGCCTGGGTACTGAAAGGAAAGGCAGGCAGCAGTGTTCATATATGTGCACAAGCACACATGCCTTTGCAAGTATATGAATTTAATCAGTATGGTATTTTACTCCTTTTTTTGCCTGTCATGTATAAAGGGAGAAGTGAGCCATGGAAAAGTAACTATTGGCTTTTGTACTATTTTAGTAATTATCTGCTGTTTCAAATAGATTTCTGTATGACAGCATTAAGGACTTTACAGCAACATGGATTTGATTCTCTGAACAGTGTTGGGAGACCTGTTTCCCAGGCTGGGCTGCTCCGGACCCTACATTTTGGCAGCAGAGCTCAGGAGCACAACCCAAGCACTGTCCCAGAACCCAGGCCCTTGCTGTCCGGTTTGCTCAGTCTCTACGTGACCTTGGCCTTTGAAAACTTCCTCTTCAGCTTGAGGTGCTGCTGTTTTATTTGAGCTTTTTCCTTTCGGAAGAGAGGAGCTCGCATTTCTTTGCAAGGATTTCTGATGTGAATGAGAGCTCAGATGAGATGCAGAAGGCTCAGCACTGCTCACAGCAGTTCTAAGTGTGTTAGAAACTGTGCAAAGAGAGGGAAATTTGCTGCCATTCTGTAGAAGTTTCTTTAGCAGTTCTGGAAAAATCTTTCCTCTTCCTGAGCAGCACCTCAAATCCATTCTCCCAGGGCAGAAGTGCAAAGTTGGAAATTCTTGTTTAAATCTCTCACATTTCTTATGAGTACCTTGTCCCTGATATGTGCTATTTCATGCCCTTATGTGGAATCTGCTTGTCACTGATGCTGACAGATGCAGGATAAAGTGCACTTTCCTTTGGCTGTGCCAAGTGGATATGCAGCAGCGTGCTCAGCTAGAGAAGCCAACGGCAGATTCTGTGCAGAGCCAGGATCGTCTGAGAAAGCCTTTCTTTCTTAGAATTACCAGTTTAAAGGGCACGTGTGCAGCTGCCTTGATGTGCTGGTAGGGATGTTGTAGGGGCCAGCAATTTGGTGTGAGGTGAGCCTGATCCTCCTGTTCACTTGAGATTTTCAAATCCAGGGTGATTGTTTACATCATCTCTATGGTAAATGGAAGTAGAAGTTTTTAGTTTCCCACCTCGGTGCCTCTGCACTCAGGTCTGACATTGGGGCCCACAGGTTTTCTGCTTCAGCTGCTAATCCTTGCTACTGAATAATGGGTGACTTTACATTGCAAATATGTTACAAGATCTGAGGTCAGTGGATGGGAATGAAGAGCCAGAAAAGAAGGTTTGTCACATCTCAGTACTTGCTGTAACAAGCCAAGTGGCCAGAGCCATACTTGTGCACCCATTACAGATCGTGTACCTTAGCATTCAGTTTGCTGCGAGAGTTACTGGTGCTGAAGTTCACAGTATAATACTTCCAGGGAGTAGATAGACATGGGAATTAGGCCAGTAGATGCTGCCTTTCCATTTCTAGATTTAAGAAATTAGTGGGTGTTCATTTACTTCTGCCATCTTCTTGTACTGGATGCAAACACAGGCACATACAGCAGATCACCACAGTTGGGTTATTTCTTCCCTTTAAACAATAATTCTCCTGTTTACAGCCTGAAGATTGCAGATAGAAGGATTCATCCAGTGTGAATTTCCAGGTTTTATTCAACCTCTATCTTATTTTGAAGTGCCATGGGAAAAATAATCCCTGTTTCTGTGAGCTGGTTTTCATGTATGCAGTTGCAAATGCGGGGTGCCAAGAATGTGGAGCATCCAAACCTACAGTAACTAACTAGGTCACTTTTGAAATGTTGTCTCATGTTTGGGTTTTTGATTTTTTTTTCTTCAATGAGGCTGCAGAAAGTAAGGGCAGGGCAAGAGGCATCAACACAAAAGTTATCTATATATTCTCTCTCCAGCTATTCCTCATCCTCAGTAGTGTCTAGAAAATAGTTGATCACAAAGTGGATGACCTAACAAGAACCTTCCAGCTGTGAACCAGTCCATTTTAACAAGCAGGTAATTGGACTGGGAAGTAGTAAGAAAGGCCAGATCCTAAATTCTAATTAATCATTGCTAGTGGCTACATGAGAACTCGTCAGATGCTTTTGGCAACTGCTAATGATTCTACATGTTTATGCAAAATTGCTGAGGTTTATGTTAGAGATATCTGAGGTATCTGCCTTTATGGTTCCTTGGTTGCAAGCTCTGACTGTATTTAGAAACCTGCCTGCTTCCATACTTAGTCTTTCTAGTTGCACAAACCACTTGTGTGCTTCCATGGGCTGACAGTTCCAGTCATGTAATGGATGGAGAAACTGCAGTTCTGCCAGGTGGGGGCTGCAAACCCATTGCAGAATATCACTGTTATAATGCTGTTGGGGAAGCTGTGGCACATCCAGGCCCTCTCTACAGCCATCACCTCATTCTAAACGCTCCTCTGCCATGGATTTAGGCTAAAAGGCTCTGAAGGATGTGTGCTAGGAGTTTTAAATGCAATAACTGAACCTTATTGGCATGAAGCTGAGATCAGGGATTGAGGGAGATCGAGGCTAGTGCAGCAGTGAAGGTCTGTAGGGCTTACCCACTGTGTTCTGAAATGACCTGGTTTTATTCCAACACTTGAGGCAAAGAGATTCCAGGAGCTGAGTCAGAAATATGTCAGGTGGCCTTGTAATGGCAGGGTCTGTGAGAGCCAGTGGTGAGAGGCATTGTGATCATCACCAAAGGATGTTCTGCAACTGCATTTTCAGAGTTCACATCCACAGTCATGACCTACTGTTTTCAGGCAGAACAGGTGGTCCTGTGGCTCTCTAACTGAGCAGAACAGCCTTGAAATTCTGCAATGAATGAAAAGATCGTGTGTTAGGGACTTGTTCACTGCTCTCAGCTATTCCTTTGGAGAAAAACCACATTTTTGAAATGGATTTCAGCTTGGTCCATTCCAACCCCAATCAATCAACATTTAATTATCTGCCCAGGGCACAGGGTATCCGTCATACACTGATAAATTCAACGAACATGCAAATTGTATCATCTTTTGTCATCAGTACCGTCTGTTCTTGGCATTCATGCTATGAGGCTAGACTATAGATATGTTGATTAGCAGATACGCTGATCAGTCATGAAAATTCATTTCCAAAATGAATTTGGATTTGGAATGAGCATGGGTTTTTTTCCACCTCAGGCAAAGGGAGCCTGAATTCTTGATTACACATAATTATTTATACTCATATTTAGGCCATTTTATATACCCCCAAGGTGGTGTAAACTGGTATGAGTTTAAATATGAGGTTAGATCTGAACTGTTTAAACATTTCACTTGTTGGATGCTTGGAGGAGGAGGAGGCAGAATGTGAATTGTCTTTAATTGTCTTTATGTATGAGCTGATTTAGATGTCCTCTGCTATTTTATTTTCACTTTGGAGGTCTGGATTTATCATAATCAGAAGCAGCCCAATTGGTGCCCTGAAGTTTTTTCTAGAAAGTGCAATTTTCAGTAGTTGTGGTTAAGGAACACATTTTTAGGGGTGCCTGCTCTCCACATTTTGAACTGAATGGGAACCCTGTTATTTCCCAAAAGACAGATGATGGCCTGTGCTTGAAATCCCAATGAGACTGCTTCGTGTCTCAGCTTGTGTTGCTGGGAATATCCCCATTCCACTTTTACTTCAGTATGTTGTGGGGAGGCACCTTTCCATTCTCCAGTGGTACTGTCATATGAAAGGTAAAGGGGTCCTTTTGCTATGGGCTTTCAAAAGTCCTTGCAACATCAGTCACTTGGCATTCAAAGGAAATTTTTGCAATGTTTAGCAATGCCAGACGTAGCTTGTGTCAGCATAGCTCATCCAAAATTGTTGCCTGGTATTTTCACAACAAAATGGGCTGGCCGGAGTTCAGTGTCTGCCACTGAAATACCTTGAGACTCCTCAGAGGTCAGTGTTCCATCAAGTCTGTTTTTCCATGTAAACCCAGACAGGCCTTGATTTCCGTGTGCGAAAACCAGGCTTATACTGTGACTTTTTCTCCACTTTTGAAATTTACCAAGAACATCTGAAAAAACTGCATCTTGAAAAAAACTGAATGAAAGTCCCCAAGCAACTGTTTTTCTACCTTGTCCAAATTTGCAGGATTTTATGTACTATGTGAGAGATCTGTTTCCTAACACATGTCTAGGAGCCTCTCTTTCCAGAAAATCCTGTTGGAGATTTCTTGAATCCATTTCCAGCTGTCAGTCACACTGAGGAGCTACAGGGGCCAGACTTTACCTGCAATCTGTAAGTGCATTTATTATAGAGGCCAGTGTTTAAGGACATGTTGGCAACCTGGAAACATGCTGAGGTCCCAGACTTGACAGCAAGCCCACTACAGGTGGACCCAGCTGCTCTCTCTGTGTTTTACTCTTTTCCTGGGTTACGCTACCTTATGGTCAGTCTGTTCAGTCACTGCCTGTTTGTGTACCTGATTCCCACAGCGTTCCAGCTCCAGCCCTGTGACTGTTGGGGAGCAGTGAAACCTGTTTGGGCTCTGTAGAGGCAGAAGGATCTATCTGTGTGGTACATACTGGTGATAAGGACCTATTCTCCAATATTCTGTATTATTCTTTCCTTTTTTAACAGATTAGTGTTTATTTGATCTTCCTTTGGGTGTGTGTTGTCCTCTTTTAATTGCAGTTTTTTGAGTATTCATACCCCTTTGCTTAGCTCCTAAGTTTTGCTAATAAGTTCCTGATGTGTGCCAAGATAATGAAGATGATTAATGAAATTGTTACACTCCCAGATTCTTGTTCTAACTCGCTGTCTTTAAGTGGTTTCAAAATCGGATTCATCTGCACTGTTACCTGCAGCACACCCCAGCTGTAGCCACAGAAGCAGAAAAGTGGGAATGTGCTCTGCTGTCTTCAGAGATTGTCATGTAAGAAACCCGCTGGAAAATTAACCAGAGTGAACAGGTTGGTGGCAAGTGCTTGGTGGCTCAGTCATGAGTTTTGCTGAATCCCACAGGGAGGTGACACGGGTACCAGTAGCTCACTTTCACATTTGGCAAAAGGCGTGTTCCTTCTCTGCCAGGCTGCAATTATCCCACATGCTATAATACAGGACTGGCAAAGGTGGTGAAAGAATCCCAACTCCACAGAGTGGTTCCAGGGGAGCGACCAGATCTCATAATCTCGGTTATACTGCTTGTTTTCCTAAGCACTTTTACTCTTCCTCCCAGACTAAAATACAGCAGTTAAGTTCATTAAAAACACTTTAAGTTATAAACAGTCACTGTTTTTCATTTCCTATGCAAACAGCACTGATCTGATAAGTGTGTTTCCTTTCCCAGAGCCGTGAATATTTCTTTGTAGAAGAAAGTTTGCTCTGATAAAAACTGGTTTAGTAAAGTCTGAGTGTGTGATTCTCTTCCCTCTGACAAGTATTTTGCTTCTCACCAAGGTTTTCTTTTCCAAAGACCTGCCCTGTACAGGGAGTTTCAGATGTGGAGAGAAAAGCTCTCTTCACAATGCCTGATGGAGGCCTTTGATAACATACCCATTGCATGCCTTGGAAAATAATAAATAGTACTGGTACATCGGTCAGATAATACATACGAAGAAACACATCCAGTTTACTTCAACTAGCTTTGTTAAAAAAGGTATGTCGGTGTAAAGCAGATTTATCTTTTTCTGGAAATTTGCATGGATTGCCATGAGGTTTTAAAATACTGCCTGTGTTAGAGATGGTTCTGTTTTCTTCTTGGGATCGTTATTTGGGATCTGAAGCAGAGTGGGATGGGAGAGCTGGGAATCATCAGTTTCACTCCTGCCTTTCTTTTCTGAGGTGTTTTTTGCATTATTTCAAGCTTGTGTGGATCCTTCCTTCTGAAGAGCAAAATACACAGCAGAGGATGGGGCACACAGCGGCTGGGAATGGTCGTGCCCAGCTGTGGAGAGCCCCGGGAGCTTGTCTGTGTATGTGGCTGTAATATGGAATATCCGGTGTCTCTCTGCCCACCCAGCCTTGCAGCCTTACCTGGCCTGGAGGCAGGTGCTGAGCCTTTTCCTTGCTTTGTCCCTTGGCTGATGCTTTGAGAAGAGCCCAAGTGCACTGGAAGAACAAATCTTAATGTCTCAGTGTAAAGCTTGACATAGTCCAGCCCCATACAAACTTTTATTCTGTACTGTTCAGTGCCCCCACTTGTTATCTGCTTTGTAACAGAAAAGTCTTGGAGAAGAGTCCAGGCACTCACACTGCAGGAGATTTATGGTTCATCCAGTCTGTAGCTCCCAAATGTGCAGAGATTCATTTGCCAGCAAGGATGTGTTGTGCCTATGCTTCATCCAGAGCTGATCTGGGGCCAAACACACCCTTAGAAACACCTGGTATATGAATGGTAAAAAAAATAAATTATTACTTTCTTAAAACAAGAGCAGAACTAACCTTGTCTGGAACAGAAAACATGCCCTGTAGAGCTAAATGCTACTTTTATTTTTAACTCTGGAATGTTTGGAGTGTCTGTTTGAAAATGAAATAACCTCATCATGGTTTATGGGCACATTTTACACACATGCATCATCTCTCTACAAACAAATCAGTTGTTATGATAAGGAGAGAATTTAACAGCTACAGCCAAGACATCTTTCAAGAAATAGCTCTGAAGAGAAGTACAAACTCTTGACAGCGATCTGAAGTGTGAAAAACCTCTGTTCAGTTTCCTGCTATTCCACAGGTTGCTTCTGTGACTTTTGATGAGTTAATTAATGTCTTGATGCCTCCCTTTAATATCTGTAAAATTGCTATGAAAGTATTTACCATCCTGCAGCACTGTCATGGGGATCAGTGCATCTAGAGTGTATTGCAAGACAAAGTGGGGATTAGATGCTGTGGAAACTGGGGCCAGGCAAGTGCTCAGGACCACGGGAGGAGCTCCCCATGTGCGTGATGTGAATGTGGCTGGTTTGTCTTGCAAGAGAACAGCAGTTTGGGCTCTGTCCTGTCTGCACACAGTGAGTTGAACCTCTGTTTCTAGGACGTGTTATTACCACTGAGTCCGCACATCAAGTCTTCATGGAACAGGGCATCCTCTTGCCTAATTGCAAAACTCTGCTTGAAAATCAATCAAGACAGCAGGCTCCTAAATCATCCTGCTGATTTTCTTGCAACATCCTATTTTGTGTTTCATGTGGAAACTCACTGACACTCTAAGAATTAATGCCAGTGATTTGTGAACCATTTAGTTATGTCAAGATTATCCATGTGTGTAAAACTAGCCTACAATTCATTAGCTGGGTCAAGTATATTTAATGATGCTTCGTATCACTGATGACATCACATCCTAGCCTAATTGCATGTGCTTTTCTTAATTTTGATTTCTTTTTTATTCCTAGCTAATATTGCTCTGTCTAAAATATGCTGTCACTAGCTCACAGTATTATTGGCCAGATTCCCCTGAAAAACCTCCTATGCAGGCAGGGAGGACAAAAGGAGAAAGCTGTGTTATGAAAAAGGTGCAGGGTGGCTGTTCAGGGCCTTTTCATATAGCTCATGTTTATGTTATAGTACTACAGGCAGAGAGAGATTCTGCTGAAACCTATAAATCCAGGCTTTCACAGGTGTTCCTGTGAGGGAGGTCCTTACCTCCCTTTGAGGATTTAACCACAGACTGTTGATGGTCTCCTTCAATGCCAACTCTGATTGGTTGAATTTCAGCAGTAACAGCAGGGATTTCAACTCATGAAGAAATGTTCAATATCTATGGATTTTACTTTTGAAATGAAAAAGCTGTTAGGCTTCTTGTAGAAATGTAAAACTGTTGTTTCTGTGGCTAGAGTATGTTCAGACAGTGGGAAGGGCAGCTGATTTTGAACTGACACAGAAGTGTAAATGAAATCTGAATGTGAAAGATTTCTAGTAAAATTGGCTAATTCTGTCCTTCGGGGCTGGATGGGAGCGCTCCATCTAATGAGGTTAGTGACTTCAGCTAGTAAAGAGGATTGGTCTGAAAGTAGAGCAGGAGCCTCAGTAAATCTTGTTTGGTGAACTGTGCTTAGAGCATGTGCTATGTCTCTCCAAATGCCACTGCATAAACCCACTAATTTTTCAACCATACAGTCATTTTGGCCTCCAAATCTAATAATGTATTTGCATTCCTTCTCAGTAACAGCTTGGGGATTTAGGAGACCAAGACCCATTTTCAGAGGAGATGCTTCAGGCCAGATTTGCCAGGACGTACTCCCCGTGCCTGCCATTTGCTGTTGGTTGGATAAGACCCAGTGGGATGCCTTATGGACATGAATCATTAGGCACTGACTTTTTAAAAGTACAGTTTAGAGTGTTTGGACCTTAGGAACATAATTTTGATTGTCTTTCACTGAGATGTGTGTTTCTAAGAACTGGGGTGAATCACTTTCAGAGATGTGCCAGCACTGTGATTGTGTGGGATACACCTTTCTGAGCACATTCGGAATGCTCAGGTTGACCGTGACCCTGCTTGATTGGCCATGGGCAAATGCTAAATGCGTTTTTGTTGGGTTTGAGCATGAGTAGTCTCTACTGAGTTATCTGCCTCTCATCTCTCTAGACACTGGATATGTAATGAAATGAAGAAATACATCCTCTCCTGGGCAAATGAGAGCTCAGGCATGCAGAGGAGGAGGGAGGTGCTTGAAGTTAATGGCAAGGCTTTTACAGTTAGAAGACAGTTGTGGCTGGGAATGGTACATAATAATGGTGCCTGTTTATGCCCACGTTTTCTGTTTTCTAGGTAGTAAGGACTTGTTGCCATCCTTCCATGGTAATATTCTGAAAAAAATGCTGAAAGGACTGAATTTGTAGGTTTTTTTCAGTTACATCAAGAAATTACTGGTTCTGGTAAATAATAAATAATCCTGCTTTTGTGAGTTTGGTTTCCAGCCAGGTAGAAATGGGCTTCCTCTTCCCTTACAGGCAATCCTGCACTTGCCATTCTCCTGCAAGGAGATCTCTGGTGCTCCACTGTGTGCTTTTGGGAACAGCCTCCCCTTCCTGGCTGGGGCAGGGTCTCGCAGGCAGGGGGCTCTGGCTGGCCCTTCTTTGCATCCAACTGCATGTAAGTGCAAAGAGCTGATCCAAAACATCTTGAAGCCAGCCTTTCTCCTGCTCTTGAAAATGTTTAAATTGTTCTGTTTGAATGCTGAAAATATTATGTTTTAGGGCTGCCTAGGTTTTGCTTTCTCTCCCCTGTGGCAGCCAGCTGCAGCTCAGGCTTACTGCAGGGCAAGATTCAATAGTCTTAGAGATTTGTGAGCCTGTGTCCAAGGCCAGGAAACTGTAGTTGAGCCAAAACCATTGGCATCACTGCTGAGAGTTAATAAATGCATTCATTCCTGTAGTACATTTTTATTGGCATGAGCAAGGCTTAATACATACCACCTTGTTTTTCTCTGCGCCGGAACAAGGAAAGTTGTGCAAGCTGGACTTAGCAGTGATTAAGAGACCTAAGCAGGTTGGACTGATAAGATCATAGATTTCATGACCACTCTGTGTCATTGTATCATCTTATCTGAGCTCCTGTGTAGCATAGGCTGTAGAGCTTCATCCTTTATTCTTCTTAAGCCAATACATTTTGTTAGAGTGAGATTTTTCTCTAGAGGCTAACGGACGTTACTCTCTGGATTTGGGTTCTCGTGGGCATTCTGCAGAATCACAAGCAGCTGACTCAGAGCTTTTAAGGCAACTTCTGTTCCTGCTTCCAGATGTGACATTCCTGACACTTCTGTAAAAGACATGCAAAATTAAAGAAATTAAAAATACCTATGAATTGTCCTGGATCCAGGCCCTTGGGATGCACTCCTTGCCCATGGATTGCTTCCTTCCAAGAGCACATCTCCAGCCCCACATCTCCTAACCACCTCTCCTTCCACATTTCTCAAATGCTTACAGTTGCTTCTCTTTCTTGAGTATGTCTGATGGGGTCCTGAGGGTTCTTTTGATGGGCTGATGCTTTGGAGCATTTGGGTTTTTTCACAAGTTTCACAGCTGGCTGGGCACGGGCCATGCCTAGCACTTGGCAGAGGCATCACTGCAGCCCCAGCTACTGAAACCTGCCCAACGCAGCACTCGGGCTGAGTTATCAGGGTGCTGATGCACAAACTGACTGGGGCTTGTTCATGGAATATTTGGGTCCTCAAGCATAAATTGCTTGGGCATTAATGCATGGGCTGATTGGGTGCTCATGCATAAAACACATCACTTGAGCCTCAGTTATTTGGGTGCTCATGCATGAAGTGTTGGAGTGCTCAAGCATGACTTGATAGGACATGCAAGCATACACTGATTAGGCACTTGTGTACCACTAACTGGGTGCTCATGCATGCACCAGCTGGGCAGCCATGCACAAACCAATCATGTGCTCGTGCATTAATTAATTGTGCACTTACGAACAAATTAATTGGCTTCTTGTGCACAGATTGATTGGGCACTCGTGTGTGTACTAATTGGACACTCATGCATTAATTGGGTGCTTATGCACAAACTGCTGGAGCATTCCTGCATAAACTAGCTGGGTGTACATGGGTGAAGCAATTTTGCACTCATTTGTGACCCAATGGGGTGCTCACGTGTATTGTTTTGGCACTTGTGCATGAACTAATTGGTGTAAATACCATAAACCCTGCAATTTATGCCCAATACTCCCATTCCTGTGCCATCCAAAACCTTTAGCTCTTTGGGTGGCTTGGAATCGAGTTTGAATTGTGCAATTTAGGCCTAGAGCTGAGTTGGGACAGTAATTAGAAACAGATGGCACAAAAGAAGAGCTCGCTCTCTTGCAGAGATTAATGACCATCAGTTATGTGTTCTGTGCCATCTTAGAACGTCCTCCCAGCTCACATAGCTGCTGTTCCTGTCCTTGCTCTTTGTACACACCAGATTCCCTTTATTCCAGATCACTCCACTGTTCTCCCCAAGCCTCTTTGTTTCCTTCATAGCCTTCATAGCCTTTTAGAACTCATGTTCATTGCTTTCTTTACAGAGAGCTGCTTTAAGGTAAATTCTACCTGTTTCTTTCCTTTTGTGTCCTTGGGTCTTTCTCAGGTCGTGTTTGTGGGTGTGCCTCTGTGCTGGCTGAAAATGGCTTCTTTTAATCCTGAGACTGACTTTCAGGTACTCACCCAATAAGGCCTTATTCCTTGAATACTGATTGTATTATAAAGGGAATCAGCACCCCTGAGACGAGACAAGCCAGCACCTTTTGTCAGCATGAAGTGTCTGTCAACAACCAAAACTGGTGGTAGAGTGAGATGATCTCCTTTAGATCTCACGACCTACCTTAAGACTGCCACCACAGCTAAGAAGAAATTGAAATACTGCTTGCAGTACAAACTATTCTGGCACATATGTACCAAATATATCATGTAAATACATATATGAAACACATGCCTATGGCTCAGGCTGCCATCACCAGATGGCCCTATTCCACACACACCCATCCCTCCATCCTTTGGTGTTGTTGTAGGGTGGGATGCTCTTCTGGAAGAGCCAGCGAGCAGCAAAAGAGTTGTTGTTCCCTTAATTTCTCCAAGTAGATTCAGTACTTGTGATAGAGAACTCCCCAGTGTTTGAGGTTTTTTTTGCTGGCTCTTCGTGATCGTTTCTCCTCAAAGACTAAGAGTTGTAGTGTAACCAAAATCAAGCTATACTTATAAAAAAACCCCAAACAACCAACCACCCCCGGCTCTGCAGATGTGATGACACCACTTTCTTGTCTAAAGAGAAACTGATCTCTGGATGAGCTGCAAGGGGCAGCTGGTTTGTCCACTTACACATACAGGCCAGGGGTGTGAACATGCAGGTTGGTTACCAGGGGTGTGTACATGCAGGCTGGTTCCCTGCACCACAAAAAACTATTTCTGGCACTGGATACAAGCTTTTTTTTCTGATTTCTAGGAACTGTAATTCAGAATTGGTAACTATACATATCTGCAATTCCTGCTGAAGTCAGTAGGTAGGTTTTTGTGTAGAAAATGTTGAAGAAATCAGCTCTGTGGGTGGCATTTGTCCAACTTCATGTTTTATTGGTCTTAAACAAGCAGCACTACCCTGTTGGTTGCTATTGCATATTTCCAAGAGGCTGATATTGTGGTTTTGAGGTTTCAGGCAGGAGCCTGATTGGAAATAAGGCACAGATAAGATACAACAGCTGTCTACAGCCTCTTGTCCTGTGCTTGTGGGGTGCAATTGCAGCAGTCCAGACCTACAGTGCAGCAACATAAAGAAGGAAGTAATAGACCAGATCCACTCAGGACTTTCCACTCTAGAAACACAAGGGTTGGATGTTTCAAACTGGGTGGCAACTGGAATGTAACTCTGTTCAGCAACTGCACTGGCCCTGGAGCCCAGTTTGGCTTTCTGGGGCTACTGGTGGGCTCCATACTCTACTGGCTGAGAGGGGCAAACTGCAAGGAGATTCTGGCTGCTATGGTTAGCACAAGGTGGAGCCTCCGCTGCCCTGTGTCAGAGATCTTCCTCTCCCTTTGTTTCCTCACTTTTGCCAGCTGCTTTGGGAAAACCAAACCAGTGTCTGTGTGTGCCTGGCGACTTCTAGCAGCAGCACATTCTTCTGCCAGATTCAATGGACAGGTAACCGTGGCCTCTTCAACTGTGGGATTATCCTTGCAAAAATCAAAACCCTGATGGTCCCCAAGGCAGAGCCTTGCTACGGTTCATCTTTGGGATGGATGCTGCACTGCACGTGACTCATGTGAACAATGAAGCACCCTGAGTAAAGATGTGTTAGGACAAAGCTTTTTTTCTTTTCACAAGGAATTTTTTGGGTCTTTCCAGGGTTTTGCAGTTATTAATTGTTAAACTTCAGGCAAGCATGTTGTCTCCCTTAGTTCATGCAGGTATAAAACAAATGTGCAAACACTTATTTATTTGATGAACAAACTCCCACTGGAGCAGAATTTTGGCTTCTGTTTCTGGCTCTGCCATTGATCACTGCAACATATTAATGGACTGGACCTCAGTTAACATACTGATAAATGGGAGATAAAAAATTTAATTCCCTAAATTTAAAAAATTTAATTCCCATGTGCATTGGGAATTAATAACTAGTTGTAAAGCACTCTTAGAATCATCAGTATGAGATAGGTTATCCCGGGAAGTGGTGTGATTCATGCTAGTCCTCTGATACATTTCCCAGATCTGGTCTGGGTTCTGTACTGGGGAAGGGGCTGTTGGAGCTGCAGTTTGCAGGTGGCAGATGGCTTTACTCTGTCTCCTGCATTAGGTGCTGTCTGCTTCCCCTGCAGTCATTTATGGCATTGTATGGTGGGGCAAAATCCATCCCAGAAAGGTCTGAGCTCAACTGGGGCCCCCAGATGCTACCCCACAACTGATCCCCCACACTGCATCTGTGTGCTCTGCAGGGCTGGAGCCTCGGTGTCTGCCAGGTTGTTGCCAGCTAATCAGAGAGGTAGTAAGAAAATCCAGGGTTATTTCCATCTGGTAAACAGAAAACATGGAGCAGCCCTTCCCACAGTTTGTTGCTCTCTGTTCAGATTATTAATTTCCACACCGTTAAAATGTGAATGTAATTCCTGCCCTTTAAACTAATTAATGTTAAAACTCTTTCTGCAACAACTGTGTAGTCTAAATGAAAGCTGGGACTGAGTAAGCCAAGGATGGAAATGAAAGCATTACCTAGTGCTCCACTCAGTGCTGCATTCCTGAGGTGTTTTATCTGATCCTGTACAATTGCCGCTGGCCTTTTGGGGCCAGATTCTGCTCCTCTCTGTGCGGAGCTGCCTGGGGGGAGCTGCCTGAGCAGAGGTGATGGCTTTCACCAGTGTAGGGCTGGTGGAAGTGAGGAGAGAGTTGGACCCAGTGCCTCCTTCCTGGCAGGAATGAACTGCACCAGTTGAAGAGAAACCTTAATTGCTGCTGAATCAGTTAGGCCATCTTTAATCAAATCCTGCTCTCCCCAGCTTTGACATGTGATTTTTATCTTATTCTCTGTTAACAGTATTTAGTTATATTAATGGCTTTCCTGGCATGAGCCAACATGGTTTTTGACCTATTTGATTTTGGTAATTCTTTCTCTTACACGAGGAATAGCCCCATCATATTTGCAAATCAGAACTACACCAGTTTTGCCCCAAGTTTGTGCAGTGAGAAGAACAAGTCACCCACACAGGCACCTGCCTGTGGTTTCTTTGCTGCTGGCCCTGCCATCAGGGATGCCACCAAGTCCCTGCTGACTTACAGCAGTGTGAGCTCTGAAAGCCTTATCCTGGGGACCTGCTGGCTGTTCCCAAGATGATGCCTAGCTGCCAGAGGGAAATCAAAGGACACGAATGAGTGGGAGGCTCCAGTTCCTTCTCTGATGAGCACTGGGACAGTGATCACCTTCATTTGGAGCAAAGTGTAAAGTTACAAGCTAGCCCACAGTAAGTTTTTACTCAGCACAAATGAGCCTATAATAATGTGTCCATCTGCATTTATAAATAGGAATTTAACATGAGGCTAAACCAGTTAAAATCACTGGAGGTGTCCCTGGCTGCTCGAGGAGTGAGGGTGATGCTGTGTGGGAACAGGCACTCTCAGGATTCTTGGACACGAGTGAGAGAAGGCAACAGAAACCAGGAGTGAAAAGAGACACTTTATGCAGCTGATCCTACTACTGTGTGGGGTTGTTTTGTGCCATGTACTTTCTTGTGCTTTACTGAGTTTAATTTTAAACATCTCAGTTGATGGGACTTCCATGGTTTCCCTTGGGAACTCGTTCCTAAGCCTGCCCTAAATTTCCCTTCATCCTTATCTTAGATCTTCCCTTTTTAAAGTACACTAATGAAGTGAAATACTCCTTTCCCTTTTCTCTGTGTTTCTTATGATATTAAAATATATTCCTCCACATGTGGGTTGGCAGGGAGGAATTTAAATTCATTCTGCAGCTATGCTGGAGCACTGCAGAAATGCTTAACTTGATGGGAAAGGGTTTTAATAAACCCCCTGCAACTGCAGCCAGTGGTAAACTCAGGGCTTGTCTTTATAGGGCTCATCTTTCAGTGATTCAGTGTATCCTGGGCCATCATAGAAGAACAGTAGGGAAATATATATTCTCCAGGATTTTCAAGTATCCCAGGAGCATTCAGAGCAGAGGAGCATTCTGCCAGGACTGTGTGTCACTAGAGCAGGGGCAGGTAGGGTTTCATATCCAACCAGAACAGGGAACCTCCCGAAATGGAGCTTAGAAAACAGCCTGCCAGTGGGTATTAGCCTCTTCTAATCAACAGCTGCTTCACTGCTAGATGTTACGTTTATTTTACTAAAACTGCGCAGGAGAAGGGAAGGTCTTTTTTTCCTGGTCTTCTAGGCTACACTAAAAAAAACTGAAAAAATAAATCACTGCAATTGATTGTATCCAAAGTATTTTTTTTGAGAGTTATTAATAAATTAATAAACAAGATGTTTTATTTAGAAGCTTTTTTGTCTTACAATTTTCTGTAAGGAAGTGAACTACATATTGACCTGGATATTTTGAACTGAAATATTGGAATGGTCCATTTTTCTGGATTGTGTTTTCTTCCACTCTTGAAATCTTCTTTACCAATATTCATGGAAAAGTTATGCCTAATATTTCAGAATGGCCTGACCAGATCTCAAAAAAGAAGCCACTTTTTTTTTTTTGTCCATCTCTGATTTGAATAAAAATTAAAACTGAGGTTCTTCTTTTTTTTGCATAAAGAACCCAAGGGAATGTTAGTTTGAACTTTGCATTTATGCATTTTTCTTTGAAAATGTCTTAGAGTGGAAGGGAAACTATGTAGGGAATAAAAGAGAACAAAGGCTCACTGCAGAAACGAGCATGATGACAGTGCAGTGAGGCCGTTTATGACCAGAACTGTTCAAACAGCTGGAGATTGTATTACACTGTTTATCATGTTTAAATCCGTGTCAGAATGACATATATTGTGGAAGATTTTGTGTGAGATTGGGAACTAGGTATTATGTGAAAAAGTTAACCATATGTTATAATATTCTTCTGGGGACAAGAAATCTAGCTGAGACTAAAGGGAACATTGAGTTCACCTGAGAAGTCGTGTCCTCCTGGGACAGAAGGGATGGTGTGGGCTGCGTGTGAAATACTTGGGTGGTTTGCAGAGCTCCATGAGTTATATAATTAATTTTACTTTTCCCCCCCACTTTTCATCTCTTTATAAATATCGTTGTGTTTGAGGTGTTTTTCCTCCTTAATTGTCTAATGGACGATGGAGGTGGGGGAAAATCAGTTCCTTCCCTTTGACATTTTCTCCCATCTGTGGTGGAGCAGGAGCATACCTGGGGCTGCTGCCTGGCAGTCACGTGTCTCCTTTCTGTTTTCCCTCACTCAGAGAGACTTATTCTTGTCATCACATTTTGCTTGTGAACACTCCTAAAATTTGCAAGTCAGCAGAAGGCTGGGGCATAGCAGCACTCCCTTGGCCTACTGGACAGATTGAATTTCACCCACTAAATGTGTTTCAAACTGTGAGAATTCAAGCAGCTCACAATTTCTATGGTCATTTGTGCTAATAAAGTTTGACAGGATGTTAATGGAAAGTAAATGTTAATGGAAAGTAAACAGGAGAGGAGGTGCTAACAAGGTCATAATGAAGCTCACATTTAAATTGAATTGAAATGAATATACGAATGCTCATGGGAAACAGTTTGTCTTTCTCCTCTAGGCTGTAGTGCAGCATGTGGTAGCAATGGGCAGTTTGTGAGTGGCAGAGTAAAAGAAAGCTATAGCTATTCTGCAAGGACAAATTATATCTAGTTTAATGAAGAAAACTGACTCTAGAAAGGAGGGAAGCAGGGGAGGATGTTTCTTTTCAGGAGCCCACCAGTGATGGCAGCTCACTCTTGCGCTCTCATTGCTGTGACTCCCAGCTAACCACACTTACGTCTCCAGTGTGATTCCCATTGATTTCAAAGCCTGTAGGGAAGAACTGATCTAGTCAGATCAGTTCTTCAGATTTTACCAGATGTGAACACTCTCAAGTCCTCTTAAATCTAATTTTGAATGCAGGACTGCTTTGCTTCTCACAGGAGGGGCCTCAGCCCAGATCAGGCTGGTTAGCAAATCCTTTAAAAAGTCTTTTGCTCCTGCCATGGTGAATCTTTTAATTTGTTCTATTTTCAGTAATGGCTGAATACAGACAAATGAGTTACTCGCATTCTCTCTCGCGTGTGCATACAGGGAGTATGTCATAGCCGAGGAATTGGGCTGACGTATCCAAAGCTGTTGGCTCTTTCTTTCCAGGCGTGCTTTCCTAATTCCAGATGGATAAGAAAACAGTGGTGTGCAAGGAACCATCCCCCTCCTTCTCCTCCTCCTCCCAACTTTGGCATAGTTGTGTTTATTGCCTGCAACTGAGGGAGTTTCAATATCCTTGCAAAGTTCTGTCTGAGGAGACCCAGCGAACAGAGCATTATTGGTGGAAAACCCTCTGTAACCATCAGATGCTTTTCCATGACTCAAAAACATTTCAGGCTCTTTTGTAATAAATGTAAATGGCAAACCAGAGGTCAGGGATGGTCTCAAGGGCAAAGGCTGGTGTCTAATCTTTATTTTCTCTTTATGAGCTGCTGTAACAACTTTGAAGGTATGAAAGAAATCAGCAGAAATGTGAGACAAGGCAATCTTATTAGGAAACTGGTACATAGCTTCTCAGACTTGTTCCTTGACCTCCTTTGAAATAGCCATGGGGTCAGGATCCTCAGATGGCGCAAAAGCATAAATGGAGCTGTGAAATTACTGTAGCAGGGATTTAGTGTTTCTGTTCAATGATAACTTT
>VXBT01005501.1:0-41830 GCA_013400235.1 Oriolus oriolus | reverse complement strand
TCCCCCCCCCCCCCCCCCGCCAAAGTTTTCAGCCATTTTAGTCTTGATTTTAATATAATTGTTTTCTTAACATATTTTTTAAATTGTTGTGGAGATGACAAATAGCTTGAGCTTAGCACTCCTGGGTATGTTCAGGAAATGGGGCCAGTTTATAATATAAAGGTTTTGGTCCTGCAGTGATCTTTAAAGCTGATCCTCCATCGTCTCCTTAGGAATCTGGGGGCAATTTTGGGTTGGACTCTCGGTTGACATTTACATTTACAAAAGCAGTGTAAAGATCATTTGATACTATTTGCAAGAGGGGAGATAACAGTGCCAAGTTATTAGTCTGAATGCTTAAGGTTTTTATATTAATTTGCATATCTCAGTAATGCCTGTACACATGCATGACTTTTTGGCTCGACAACCAAAAAGTGAACTGCTTTTTGTCCAAAAGGATGTTCCATTTGCCACTCCACCCCACATAAAATGTTTCAATTTTGGGCTGCTGGATTTGGGGCAAAAGAACCAAGATTTGCAAAACTGCCCAAGGAGGAGGAAATGCTGGCACTTGCTCTGTACAGTGACTAACTGGATTAGAGACTGGGATCCAATCTGGGAGCCCCAGGTTTGATCTCCTTCTATTTAAAAGGTGTCCTAATCCCCCCCTACCAGACTTAAAGCCCTTTTAGGGTGGGGGACTCACTTAGGCTCTCCCCAATGCCCCATGCTGGGCCATGAAGGGAAAGGACTCTGCATCCCATGCCAGCCAGGAATGAGTGCTGTCCTCAGTCCCCTCTGCCAGCTGAAACTGGGCAGCAGATTCATCCTGCGGCCAGATATTGTTTCCCAGCAAACAAATGGTTTCCCAGCAAGTTTGCTGTGTCCCAGAAAGAGATTTCATCCCTTTCTCACTGAGGCACTGCATGCCTGCTGCAGTTGATGCTAAGTTTCCCAAACCATCCCATGCTGTTCAACCACATTAAATATTGTGCTGAAGCTAATTAACATGACAGTCTGGGAATGTTTTTATTAACTTTGCTTGCTGAATTTCCTTTCCCCCAGGTCCCGGCTCTTGTAAGTAACTTTCAAAAGCTGATTCAGAGCATTTCTCTTTTACCACGTTCGCGTTGGTGTTAGCCTGGATGTTGACACTGGACTTAATGCTTGTGTTAGTGTAAAGGAAGAGTGGACATCTAAATGCTTAGTCTAGTTTAATCTAGAGGGATGTGCCTGACATGCGTTTAGAGCAGTTCCTTGCTGAGAAAATTGAATGTCTGACATTTAATTCTCCTTTAGCTGAATATCAGTGCAACAGGCATTTCTGACAGTGTTCCAGACAGTGCCACAGAGTGCCAGGAGGGCTGGGGCAGGTCCTGCACTCCTCAGGTCTGGTCAGTTCCTGTCAAAGGCAGAAGAGCCTTAGTGTTGCAGTGTGTGGTGCAAACCAGGGCCAGTTTTTTGACAGTTTCTGACTTGGAGTTTTCATTTTTCAGGTTCTTCATATTTTACGTGTAAAAATTCAATTGAGGAAAAATGCACTCCTGTCAGGCTTTAGGCTGCAGGTCTGAGAATTGAATGCTCAGAAAAAAGTCTCGGCTGTTTCATAAATATGTCTCAGGGACCTTTAGCTCCCTTCAGGCTGGTTCCTGTGCCAGGAATAAAAGTCGCTGCAGGCCTTAAATCTGATGAAATTCTTCCTTTGCTTCTGTGAGAGGAAGTGGTTGAAGTTGCAGAATCTGGTCCGCCTGTAAAAGCTGTTTCAGTTGTTGATGAAGGGCCAGTCCTCACGAAATCATTGAGAACTTTTTCCATTGGGATGATAAATGGTCAAGTCCTTGAAAAAATACCCTATACTTTTAAAAATGCCCTCTGAGCATCAGAGTGAATAGAGGTGAGGGCAGAGTGTTGTGTGTGGTGCAATTCCCCTGTGAGAGCAAAAAGGAGACAAACACACTGGGGGACTGGTGAGGGATGGGAAGAGGATCTAAATATGGCATAGAAAGTCCATTTATTTTCTTGTCACCCCAGACATATTAAGGACTGGCATGTACAGCTGACACATAAACAAACTGTGCTCTCTTTTAGAAAATATGTGAACAGGGTTGCTCATTGTCAGTCGTGCAGGCAAAAAAAATAAACACAGATGTATATTGGAGAGGGGTGGAAATGCTCTGAATTCTCCCAGCTGAAATCCAGGCGTTGAGAGGAGCTTGAGGAAGGACTCTCCCTGGGTGTCATCGGTGGTGGCAACGCATTGTCTGTGCTCCTCTTGCTTAAGGACTTGAGAAAGTTTGAAAGAGGACCTGGCGCAGTCCTTACTTCAGTCATGGGCTTTTCTGTCCCCTAAATGTTAACCAATTTCTTTTCCTCCCTACTCTCATCTCTTTTGGGCTGTTGTAGCAGAGAGGATGTTGATGCCGTGAGCTGCTGGCTCTATTTTTCTGCCTTTCATCCTGGTATAATTTGAGCAGGGAGCTGGTCTGGGAGCATCACTGTTCTGAGTCTGCATGGCTATTGAAGAAAATTATTTGGTGTAAATTTAGATTTTGTTAATACTGTATGTGAAATAATTATTTTTGAAGTGACAGGAGGGTACTAACCATGAATTACTTCATTAGGCAGCAGTTTTAAGAGAACCCAAACCACCACTCAAAGATGTCTAGTAAAGAATGACCCAGTTAGCAAGCCCTGCTGTCTGCCTTGTACCCATCACTGGGATGTGCTAGGATTTTTCAAGTTAGACTGTTAATGTGAGCTGTTAACTGTGTGTTGTGCTAATACTTAGAGGTCCCTGTCACAAGTTGGATCCTATTTTATGTTTTTTCCTGAAATGGGGGTCAGCCATGCAAGAAGAGCCATAAACACTTTTGCTTCAAGCACATTTTTCTAGCCTCGTTGTCTGTAAAGTCCCAAAAGGCAGAGATTTGTTTCGTTTGATCTATTTGTTTGCAGTGGAAGAACCTTGCCTTGGTTGTGCTCAGCTAAGTCCAAAACCTCCAGAAAAAGAAATTTTCTCTAATACAGACAGTTGGATGTGCATAATAAGTCTGATAGTTCCCATCAGGGAATTTCCACCTGTATTTTGAGATCCAAAATAAAATTCCCTGCACACTGATATTTTTTGGTTTATGTCAATGTCCAGAATTCCCCAACAAGTTCACTATCCCCATGTGTTGTGTAAACAATAGGGAAAGATTCAGCCCAAGCAAGTTTACAATCTAAATACAGGACAAACTGGGAAAAGTTAAGGATTCTCATTTATGAGTGAATTTTTTGGTGAGGTTTTTGAAGACCCACATCTAGTTATAATTATAGTAATGTTTAATTTTATTATTGTTTATCCTACAAAAATTGTAGGATCACTTGTCAGGATCTTATCATGAGTACTGCCTTAATTAGTGTTATTTGGAAAGTCCCAGCACCTAGAGTTGATGTTGCATAAGACTCAGCTTTCTTATAGAAACTCCAGCAAGTTTCTTGTCTTTGTGATTTTCAAGAGAGCTTTGGGGATTGAGAGGTTGAAAAAGCTCACAAATTTCTGATCTTTAAGAAGCCTGACTCATGACTTTTTTCATCTCTAGTGTTAGAGATACTGGTAAAATGCTCGTGAGAGAAATGCAGCTGAACACAGGGCTCACAAATCCTTGTTGCGTAATGGGATTATCATTGTTGTGCCTCAGAGTTTATTTGGCACAGAGCCCTGCAGAAATGGGAGTCTCCTGTTTCAAACCTGTACAGAAGTGAAGTGGATAACGCAGGATTTCGGTTCCTTGCTCTAGTTCCTCAAGGCCTTGCTGCCTTGCACGTAGAGGAGGTGGGACTTCTTGGAGGAGCACCTGGGTTTTGGAATCTGCCAAGTGCCAAGCCCGAGGTCTGTGGAGCTCCTGAGTATGGAGAGGTGATAACCAGAGGGTCAGATTGTGCTGATCCCGCTGCTCCCGGCCGGCTCATCCAGCGCTCAGCAGCCGCACGTCCCTGCGGGAGGTTGTGACCCCGGTCTGGACGGGAAGCTGGCGGACGGCTCGCTGTAAGGTGTTGAGGGGAAAATAGATTAGTCAGAGACAGAGTGAGTCTCAGAGCTGTCATAGTGCTTTAAAAAATAAAGCTTGAGGTAAACAAAGCAACACGCCTGCTTCCACACAGTCTGTGGGATCGCTGCCGCCAGCCTTTCCGACCAGCTCAGGAATTCCACCTATTTCCGACCCCAGCTCCTCTCTGCCTCCCAGTGTTGACCAAGGCTGCCCCTGTGTTCAGACACACGGTGAGCATTAACTCCTGCCGAGGGAACTGAGGCACCACAGGACAAAGGGCTTGGCCTGGGCTGTGTCCCACGGCACAGCAGCGGATGGAGACCTGGACACGGCTGCCAGGTCCTTGCCTCCATGCCTGATCACGGTTCCTTGGCTTATGCACCATGTGTTCTGTAGTTCAGATCTTTACATTTCAAATGTGTTAAACACTAGATCATTTAATACTTCTCCTGAGATAATTGGATGGGTTTTGCCTTTTTTTTTTCTTTACACTGCTGCTGCTGCAACACGTAGCTAGGGAATGGGAACAGCCTCACAAGACTGAGGAAATTTAGCAAATATATGACAAAGGAACAGGCCAAAGCTACAGGGAGCATAAGTATGATCACATCACTGCTTAGTTAGAGATTTCCAGGCATGATCATTTCCAACAGAAATCCTTTTACGTTTACTTTTTGAATGAGGTGGTAATTGGCACCCCTGATATGGAGCTGTGTGAGTGGCTGCTGCCCTGCCTGCCCCTCTCAGAGTTACTGCAAGGAAATGAGGATTTTGTGCCCGCCACTGAGATTTTGCAGTTCTTTTATTAATTGGATTTGACTCAAGTCAGATGAAATTGAAGCTGTCCTGCCACTCGGCTTCCATTTCAGCTCTCCAAACAAGGTGTGCATGATGCGTACTTAATTTTTTTCTTGTTTCTTATTAAAAGGGTGAATTTCGCCCTGTGTGACACATCATGGTGAATAAAAAACAGCTGCCAAGCCTAAACCCTTCCTCCGGGCCTTCTGGTTTTGGCTCCTGTAGTCATGCTTTACCTGTTGCAGGAGAGCACACCAGCCACAGCTCACTTCATTGGATGGAGGAGAAGCAATTTCTGCCAGAAGAACTATAAAAATAGCATCCTCCTTAATCCCTGCTCTGATTTCCACCATGAGTGACCGTTAGGCATGAAAATACCAGTAAATTTTATTGGCAGTAAAAAATTATATATATTATTTGAAAGCCAAAAAAGAGGCAAGAAAAAATATTATGGGACCATTAAAAGCTTCCTGAGGAGTCCTCTTTTCATGTTTGCCCTGGGAGTTTCAGCTGCTCTGATATGAATACTGTCTTACTGAATGCCTTGCATGACTTTTTATAGAAGATGAAGCAATTGCTTCTGGAAGAGTTATTCCTAGAGTCTCTTAAAATATTGTCATTTGGGTGACAGGAGCAATTCAGTAATCATTTTTGCCTTAAAATGGTCATATTAGACCAAGTTAAACAATAAAACTTTCTTGTGGGATTTAAGCATATAATTATTAATTGCAAGTTCTCCGTTGTTAGCTAAGGTTATGTTTAAAGATAAATTTAATATCTCTAAGACCAACACTATAAATCATGCTGGCTTGAGAACTTGATGTAAATTGACAGAGTTTTTGAAGGGAGGTGGACACATTTCTTGTCTGAACCTCTTTCTCCTTCATTCTTTCCTCTCTTGTTTCCTAAATGGGTTTTAGAATTTTGAAAGCACAACAAGCAAAAAAAAAAAGAAGGGTATTTTTTGGGAAAGATTTTAACTGAGAAATGGTCTTTTACCTAAAATTTAAATATTACTAAAAAGCATTTTTCTTCTAAACAGGATGCTTTACTTTTTTTTTTTTTTACTGTAGTTTAATTTTTCATTTAAAGTCTTGTCAAAGGCTGTGGATATTTGCCTTTGCAGGGAAATATGATGAACATTTTTATATAATGTATAAATTTAAAAGGTGCAAAGAAAAAATGAAAAATCCATCCATTTCATACCCTGCACAACTTTGACAATTTTTGATGAACTAGACTTAGGCTTTTGCCCATCCTGACTGTAATACAGCCTGAGGCAGAAAAAGAAAAATTGGAACATAAAATATATATCAAAGCTCTTCTTGTTTAGTTGGTGTCACTCCAGAAAAATTTAAAATACTTCTAAATTCTTTTAAATTAGTTCACATAGAGGCATAGTTACTGTGAAAATTAATGAATCGGGCTCACACCTGCCGTACTGACATAGCCAAATTCTTTCTTGATCTTGAAACTTTGCTCCACTCATGTGTCACCTGCCCATGTAACCAGATAGGTCACTCAATACATCGTGTTATGCTGTGATGAATCATGAGATGATTCAAAGATCTATTTTTTAAGTGTGTTTAACAGAGGGAAGGAGTGGAAACTTAATTTAATGTCCATTTTCCACTCATTTTCTATGAATTGATGGGAATTACACTTACTCCCACTGGATTTTCTCTTTCAGTGCTGACCTGAGTCCTGTGTGGGTGATTTTGTTGTTCAGTGTCACACCTCATGATGCAGCAGTGGTTTACATGGGGCAGCTTTCATTGGTTTCAGTGGAGCTGAGATGAAAATTGAAGGATTCCTTTGATTCCTTTGAATTTCTTCATCCTGGGAGCAAAGCTGGGATGGTGGAAGCTGGTTGCCATTTGCAGGTGGGCCACTCACCCCACACTGGGAACCTTGTCAGGGAACAGACCTGCTGTCCTCATCCTGAATATCTATTTTGTAGCAGCCCACATCAATTTTCCTCTGAATTTCCTGTGTGATCGCTTTTTGTCTGATGTGAAGATAACTGTCTAGACATCCCTTTACAAAAAAAAGAAGTCTTTCTATCCTGCAGTCTGAGAGAGGCCAGAGCACAAGTACAGGTAAATATAGGGCATGTGAGATTGATTTGAAACCGTAACTGGGAAGGTAAGTACTTGCACTCGACTCCGAAAGAGCTCTGCAGTTCTGTTGCAGTATCCTACACAGCTTTTAGATCTCCCTCCTACTTACCTGCTCGCTATTGGTGGAACCAGAGTATTCCATTTCTCCAAGAGCCTTAATGGTTTGTTTTTTCATAAACAGGCAGTGGTTCCTGGGAGGTCTGCAATTTTTTTGTTGGTTTGGTTTTGTTTTGTTCTCATGTGAAAGTATCATCTTAGTGTCCTGCTATTCATTGCAATTGGCTTAAGGAAGAAAATAGAGATGTACTGAGCTGGCTGAGTGCCTTGTTATTTAGTGTGCGTGTGTATTTGCAGTGCTTAGTGTTTTCTCTAAAAACTTTATTCCATTATCTTCTGTCTTCTCATTTCTTCTGGTCCTAGAGGACATTATATTAACTTCCATATCCAGGTGTGCCGGAGCTTGTTCTGTCCCTGGAACTTGTTAGTGTACAACTGGATTTCCCATGTTTCTCTCATGCAGCCCTTCAGTGCCCAGAGTTTATCCTTCTGCATCTCCATCTTCTCTGAAATATTCTCCAGCTCAGCAAGGGCAAGTACCTTACAGGCAGCTTTTCCCTCTTGTTTTGGACTGCATCAAAAAAGCCTCAACCTAATGCTCAGACAATACTAAAAGAACAATAAAAGGGCAACTCATGGCTTCAAAGAGTCTCCTTTGGCTTCCACACCTCTCCTGCAGCTTCAGCAGTCTTGATATTGGGACCTACCAATGTTAAAAGCTTTCCATAGCGCAGGAGGCTGCAGCATCACCCACGTGCTACCTGCTGAACTGCTGCAGGAGATGTTTTCTTGCCTTGGTCCCAGTCTCTCACACAGCATCTGCTGTGGTGCTGGTGGTGCCATTCTGGTGTGGGGTTGATGGCCTGGCAGAACTAGGGCTCCCTCACTGCTTCTGATAAAATTACTCTGTGACCACAGAATGAATTAGTGTGCATTGCTGAAATTGCCTAGGGGATATCAGAAAAAAAAATTGTTTTGGGCTGATACACGACAGAACTGTGGCTGTTTCCTGGTTGTGTGGCACCACTCACACCAGTGCAAGGGCTTCCACTGTGTTCAGCAGCTGCTTCAATTATGGTGGTGGCCAACTTCCCCCTCCAAAATAAAGCTGTTTTGTGCTAAGAAGCACTGTCCTAGTGTGCTTTGAGGGAGTCTTTCTTCACTCCAAAGAAGAGGGCTGGGGCAGGGAGAGGCGATGGTAGGGTCGGTGTTACAGGTGGGAACTGTACAGCGTGAGCAGCTCACCCAAGCTCCAGCAGGAATTCTTCAGTAATATCAGGGAATTCACCCAGACTCCATAAATGTCCTGCCTGCTGTCGTGCTCCCAAACGACCCTACCTCTCTGTTATGATTTTGGTTCCCAAGTTTACTGCAGTTCTCTTAAATGGGTTTCGTTTGGAGACTTTGCCTCTCAAGAAGGGGATCCATGTGAGGCATTGTGCAGGTATTTCAGCATGGAAATACTTTGTTCTTCATTATTTCGCTGAAAATTTACTATATTCTTTAAATGGATGGGTTTTGTTTTTTTTTTTAATGAACTCTGAGTAAACATGTTCTTGAGTATTTTAGGTAGCTAAGAGAAAGCCTGTTGACTTTTATGACTATGATAATCGTCTAGAATTGAATAACTCCATATGAAAATATCCACTGTTGACTTATTAACCCCTTTAAAGAGCAGTTCTTTGAATGTTTTCTTTTGGCTTCAATAGGTCTTGGATTGATACCATAATAGTCTGCTTTCCAAATGAAGCAGATTCAGCCTTTTTAAAAACCGCCAATGTTAGCAAGAGGATTTTTTGCATCAAATGCACAGTCAGAAGAGTGAAATCAGTGTTTATCTATTGCTTTGCCTGGTTCCTCAAGGCAGCAGCTTTGCGAAAAATTAGTAAGATAAAATCAGAGTTTAGATTACTGTAAAACATTTGCTGGAATTGCAGGTATTTTGAAGATACTACAGGAAAAATTGTATATAAAAATGTTAGAATGAATAATTGTTACCATTTAAGGGACTTTGGTGCTTCTAGTAGGTAATTCTAAGCTCCTTTCCCATTAATAGTAATTTGCCAGAAAAGAAAGGTACATTACATAAATAATTCAAAGTAACCCGGACAGCAATTTGAAGATATTAAGCTTTCAACTTGACAGCCCCAAGCACCTTGATTCATCTTAACATCCTGTAAGATCTTAAATGCAAACAAGCACTTTACTTGAACAGGACTGACTTCAGGACCAAAATGAGCTTCATTATACAGCACTGAGTGAATATTAGGGAACAATCAATTTTTCCTCAAGCACGTTAATTATCCTAACTGGAAGAAGAGCAATAGGGATGGATGTGAAGTAAACCAGAGTAATTTTTCTAAACAAACCCTGGATCTGCAGTCTGCACACAGCAAACCTGTATCTCGTCTGCTCTAATCTCTGCACAGCTCTGTTTGAATTGGACTCTGCTTCCCCAGGAAGGGGATAGGTACTAAAGAGAAGACAGGTAGTGACAGCAAGGAACCGAACTTCCTTTAAAAAAAGCTTGCAGTGTTCATGATGCCACTTCTGGAGAACATAGAGGATGCAAAATTGTCTGAGGCAGGGTTTTGTTGATTAGAAAAAACCCTTGAAACTATGGAATTCGGTGATTATTAATACATTTTAGTTCTAGCACTATGCTAAAGTAGTCTGGAGCACATGGGTGAAGGTGGAGGAGCTGTGGTCAGCCACTGGAGGAAGTCAGGCAGTCCCGGAGAAACAAATCTGGCAAGAGGGCTCATGCTGGGGTCTGTGTTTGCCTGGGCTTAGAGATGGTTTGCTTCTCATCCCTTGGCACTTCCTCTTGATGCTACTGCTCAGAATTTAGAAGCAAATTCAAGATACAGCTCTATGTTTAACAGATGCCCATCAGAGAGTCCCTCCCACTCCTGGCACTTTTCTTCTTTCTCTCCTGTCTTCCCGCCTGTGCCCCAGGTACACATTTAAAGTCAGCAGCCCTGCCCTGGACTTCTATTTTTATTTTAAAGCTCCGAGTCACAAGAGAGTTCTGTCTATCTAAGTTCCTATGAAGTGTTGAATTTCTCTCTCTGTGGTTGTAGGGGGTTTTTGGTTTAATTTTGGTTTGGCTTTCTGTTGATTTGTTAGTTTTTTGTTCATTTGGTTTTAATATAGCAAAAAGAGAAGTGACATCTCTTAATTCTCTGTCAAGTATGAGCCTGTGGGAGGAAAGGCACAGTTCTCCCAGTCACACTAAGGCTCATTTGCCAGTCTGCTCAAGAAAGTTAAGTTACAGCCAAGAATACAGGGATTTGATTCCTAGCTGGATTTACTGGACAGCAACTGGCGTGGCGAGCTGTTTGGTATCTTAGACCTTGTAATTAGTTTGGAGCCTCTTTTTGAACATCTATTTGACACACATTAGAGGATTCCTAAAACAGGGGTTGCAGTGATTTGTGGTCATTAAAGATTATTCTCCTTGCAGTAATCCCTGGGACTGATATATAAACTCTGTATAAACAAATACCAAGAGACTGTCTCTGTCTTGAAGAACTTACAGTCTAGGCAAACAAAGGATTATGATCACCAGGGCTGGGTGGAGCTAAGAACAAATCCCAAATCTCCTGCATTACCTTTGCGACATGTCTCTTCTTGTTCACTCAGATCATCTGGATTATTTTTTCTCCAAGTAAAAGGAATTTCATGCCAGGGGTCTGGCACAATTCCAGGCTGGATAACTCTGGATGTTTACACTGTCATTGAAGGAGGGTTTCCTGAGCAATCAGAGGTTACAGCCACCAAGTCCTGAGGGCACAAACCAGCATTGCTGAGGCCTCCCAGCTTGTGGCCAGGAGTCTCTCGGTCCTTGCTTTGTGACCAGGCTGTTACACAGGCAGTGGAGCTGCTTCCAGGCTCAGTTTCACTCCCTTCTGGCCAGCAAAATGCAGCAATTAGGACACCGCATAGGTGCTTTTACACTGTCCATCTCACTTACCAGGCTACGTGGGAGAACTGTGCTTTGGGCTGTAGGTACCCACCAGTGTAGTTTATGCCCTGTATTTCCTGGAGTGGGCTCATATCCTTTATTTCCTAGGCTACACTATAAGAAGATATTGCTGTTTGATGTTCCGTGTTGTTCGGCTTCAGCTCAGAAGCGGCTGCCTCACTGGTGGGCACAGTGGGCCTTTGGAGAGGCTGGGTATCACTTGGAGTGTGTGAGTCAGTGGGTTTGGGGGGTTAGAAAATACTGAGGGTGGGCTGTGACATTATACTGTGATTATTCCTGAACACACAAACATTCTCCAGTCCATCATTATAGGAAAAAGGGCTGCGGGAAGCTGTCCCCTTCCTGAGGCAGTGCCATGGGACTGACACTGGTGTCTCCCACACTGAGCAAAGCCTTGGGCATCCCTTGCTGAGTCAGTCAGTCTCTGGCTCAGCTCTGGCACCAGCTATTCAGAGGGAATGAATGTGGCAGAGAGGGGAGTTTGCCTTCTGAGCAAAGACTGTGTGGGACACAGCAGAAAAGTCTGTATTTCTTGCACCCCTTTATGCTGTGGTAGAGTTTGACCTACCCTGGTCCTC
Organism: Oriolus oriolus; assembly: GCA_013400235.1. NCBI lineage: Eukaryota > Metazoa > Chordata > Aves > Passeriformes > Corvidae > Oriolus > Oriolus oriolus. The sequence continues at coordinate 30,276 of VXBT01005501.1, read as the reverse complement.
AGTTCATCTTTCAAATCTGTTGTAGGACAGGTGCAAGAGTTGATAACTACCTAATTTGGTGATGTTGAGCTCACTGGTTAGTGTCTGTAAAATGTTGGGGGAAGGCTAGGTGGTACTCTTGAGCTGGATTTTGCCAGTGCTTACCCAAGAGGAAAAGTGCTGTGGAAATCGGTAGAGGCAGTTGCTCTTCTGAGCCAGGTACTCTTCCACATTCTGGGAGGTGGCAGAAGGTGTTCTGGTGGTCCTCAGGCTGCAGTCCAGGTTCAATCAGGAAAACATTTAAGCACACATGCTTTCATTTGAGGCATAGGTGTGTTACTCTTACTGCCATTCAGGATTTGTGTTTGCTTTGCTGGGTGGGGACAAACTGCGCTGCTTGATCTGCTGACCAGAGCTGAGCGAGCAGCTCCTTAATTCATGATGCCTTCTCTGGATAAGCTCTAAGTGCATTTGATGAAAGGGTTTTCTATCTCAGGCCGAGCATCTTGTGCCATCAGTATAACCAGCATTTTTATGCTGTCACTCAAGGGAGCTGCAGAAGCGAGTGCTGATGTCACAGCACAGTCCAGAGGACAAATTTATAGGAAGTTGAACTGTGAATTTCTAGGAAATCGCTGCTTGTCACAGAGGAACATAATATTATAAAAATTAAAATATATAGCTGACTATAAATTTTGCTCTTAGTTCTCTTGGCTCAGGAAGTTTGGGAGTTTTCTCTCCATGTACTGAAGTTGTGTATATTATGCACGTGGCACAATGTTCTGTAGGCTCATCTGGTCCCTGCTGTCACTATTCCCAAATACTGCTGTTGTGGTGTGGTGGGTACAGTCCCACAGACACGTCAGTCTGATATCTTGTGAAAAGCAGCACAGATTAATGATAACAGGATTAAGATATCTGACCACTGTAATTATGCATTCACATGTTTTCAAGTTGTTCCTAAAGATAGAAGAAAATTTCAGTGTAAGAGAGTATACTTGAAAGACTGAACTTCTCAACCCAGCATCAGGAGGGATAAACTGTATTTAAACAATGTGTTTAAATAAAGTCTGAATTGATACTGATTCATTCCAGATGCGATTTTGGGATCTGTTAGATGTGTGGGCTTGCTGTGCTATGCTCTAAACTTTTTATCAGAAATAGTCACCTTCTGTACAAAACCAGATATCTGCAAGGCTTGGACACATGATTGTGACAAGCAGCAGCGTCTCTGGCCCTGGCTCCTTATCAGCTTTAGTGACCTGGGTGTTGGCTTGGAAACAATTCCTCTGGCTGGTGTGTGGGTGCAGAGATCACTCAGTCACCTTGCAGGGCGCCTTCCCAGATCTGATACAGCATTTTGCAAGTCAGTTTCTCTCTGGGAGATGAGGATACCAGTTTCCCACTGAATGTTAGATTGGGAGATGCTGTATAGATGCAGTGTTACATTTCTTTGTACTCTCCAGGCTATCCAGTGTCTTTTGTCCTGCATTTCAGTACATACTTTTGTAAATCTCTGTAGTCTCCAGTTAGTGCATTTTTTTTAGTTTCTGTTCACAGCATGATATTGCTATTTAATGATGCCTGGTTTGGTGTATCTTAAAAGACCTGGCAGGAGGACAAGCATATTCCTCTTCTCCTTGGGTCCCCAGTATACCTTCAAATACCCAGCACAAGGGAAGTTCTTAAGTCCGTGTTTATACCTTCATTATACAGGGTGGCATATAAACACAGTGTAATTTAAACATATTTCTGAGTTTGAGTTTGGTATTCTTTTGGGAATAAAGATGTTTTCCCAAACTGGGAGAATACTTCTGTAGAGGTTACTGAGCAAAGCTTCACTTCTTTGGTCACTGGGAGTATGGACATGTTCTGGTTTGCACCGTTAAAGTCAGCTAAGTCAGTTGGTAGAATTACTTACCAGTAGCAGCCTGACAGAAGGCATGTGGGGAGCTCCCCAAGCCTGAGAGCTCCCTGAGTTCTGCACCTCAGTTTACTTGAGATGTGGTTTCTCTTTAGCTGTTATTGGTTGTGAAGCTGGAGCTCTGCCTCGAGCTTCCCCAGTGCGCGAGGCGTTGGTCAGTCACTGAGCCACAGTGCCCAGCTGCAAATGCTCCAGGAGAGCTTCTCTTCCTTTATCTGTCTGATCCCTTTTCTGGTTTGCTCCATGGAGTCACACAAAGGGGCCTTATGTGTCTGTGTATATATATATGTATATATATGCACACATACATCAGATCCTGTTCTGTCTTCATGCTCAGAGTTGCCGAGCAAAACTTCCGAGGAGGAGGTGACCAGCTGCACACTGAGGCTTTCAGCAAAGGAAGCCAAAGTCATCTCCAATTGTGAGAGTGTTTAATTGCTCTCTGCACAGTTCACTGACTTCAAGGCCTATAGGGACCCCCGTGATTCTTTTGCCTGAACACCTGCACGTTACAGCCTGTGGCATTTCAGTGTTGTCTGCATTACAGCCATTAAGATGTGGCTGAACCAGAACGTGCCTCTGAGAACACCATCCAGTCTCAATTTAAGCTTCTTTTAGCAGAAAAGACGTCATAGAGTTAGAAGGGAATGAATTTCTAATATTCCGGATATGCACAGGACCCTTGGAGTACTTCAGCTTGAAAGACTTCAGGCGAGGACCCAGCACCCATGCCCCACAGCTTGCATATACAGTCGTTAATTAGTGTGAAGAGCTTCTGTGTTATTTCATGTCTCAATACTTCTTGATTCAGTTTGTAGTCACTGAGCTTTTTAATGCCTTTTTCTACTTGACTGAGGTAGCAGATTAAGACACCATGAGGTTTGTTCCATTTTGAGTCCCTTGTTGGTGGAGCCTTCCAACATCATTCCAGCCAGGAGATGACCAGCTCAGGTTGTGGGATGTAGAGCTACCTGTGGGTTTTGTGTGTGTGTAGGTTGGAAGGTGATGCTTTTCATTCCTGCTGTCAAACTTGCAGGCAGTATCCATGTGAGCTTCTTTCCTGGTTCTCTCAGATCTGGTTTCATCGTCATTCCTCTTGCGTTTGGCATCATTCCCAAAAAGCTTATTTGCTGTCTGCATCAGCTGAGAAACCTTTTTTATAAAATCTTGTCTGTCCTTGCTGTTGAGTAAAGCCCAGGATTGGTGGTGTCTGCTCCCAAGCTTTGTTTCTGTAATGAGGCTCTCAGGTAATGCCAGCATTAGTGTGGGCTTTTCGTTTGACTACCTTTCTAAGGCTTTTTGTTTTCTCATATAAGATTTTGTATTCTTGCAATACTCATGTAAAAGTTTTAGTCATTTCCACCATCCTAAGTTCCATAGGTTTCTGTACTCCAGACATATCTTCTGAAGAACCAAACCCAACCTTCCCTGGCAGTTTTGCAGTTTTATTTCATTGAATTTTCTACACCTTTTACAATTTTTTTCTGTGTATGTCCCAGCCCTAGATTAGGAGCCTGGGTAAATTATAAAAAAATACCTGTACTGATTTTTCCTTCCATTTTGTCCAGTTGCTTGCGTTGGCAAGATGAGGTCTGAGCCTGCCAAGTGCTCTGACTGGATCCTGTGTGACCTGTGTGTGTTCAGAGCTGTGTGAGGTACTCGGTGCTCTGTCCTGTGATACTGAGTGAAGTCAGTGGAAAGACTCCCACTGGTTTTGTTGAGCACTGGATCAACATTAAATCTTAGGCAAACACTTTATTTCTAAACGTTTTAAGATACTTTGATTAAAACAGGAGACGTGGCAGATGGAGCACCTCAAATGGACGTGTATGTGTGTGTCTGTGGGAATGTCAGTACTGACTCTTGTATTCATTGTCTGTTGTGTGTGGTGGGTAGGAAGAATCTGTGTATATCAGGAGACTGGTCTGAGGTGTGTGCACTATGAGCACTTGTGATAGATGAGTTAGGAACTGTGGAAATCCTGAAATTACGGTGAACAGCAAACCCCTTATTTTATTGAAGGACGGAGCTTGGGGATCTGTGTCCTCAAGGAGCCCCAGGAAGGACTGAGCCCATGTGCTGGGGATGTGCTGGCAGCAGCATGAGTTTGTGAAGGCACAAAAGGGAGAATAACAGAGTCCGTGTGCTACCACAGGTCCCCAGTCAAGTTGTCTGACTGAAATGACCTTTCACGGTAGCTGGAAACAGAGATCCGTGTCATAAATTTTTGTCTGTGTGTGTTTACAAAAGCACCAATTCCCACTTGTAATTGTGAATTCATCCCTGTGCTTTCCTGGAATACATTTATTTTCTTCTGTGTTTGTGTCTGCTGTAAGAAAGACCTTGGCTTACAGTGACAAGCAAAAGAGTCATTGCTTCTGCAGAAATGTGAGACCTTTCAGGGTACCACAACCTGTGACAGTGTTGTGAATGCCAGGATTTATATTGCATTTCCCAACAAATGGAAGGGCGATATAGAGAAATTTGTAAGAGGCAAATTGTTGAAAGTGACTCTCAAACTTAAGAAGAACTTGTGTTTTCACAAAGAGAAGACTCATCTCAATGTCTTCACTTCTAGGGTACTATTAGGGCAAATCCTGAAGCTGTGGTACCTCTGAGGTAATTGCTATTTGGGAGATGCCAGCCTGGCATTCCCATCTTGCAGAGGACCAATTCAATCCCCAGTAACTGCAATATAACGGCTTGTGGAATCTCTGGTTTCCTGCTTTCCTTTTTGCAAGCTAAGCAACCTGCCTCGCCTCCAGACCTTCAAATAGTGCATGGACCTGTACTGAATAGGTAATGCTATTCTGATCCTTTGATCTTGCAGCACACTGCAAACCTCCATGCCTCAACAAGCCCTGCTGAAGCAGGGGGAGTGCTCATATTCCTACCTTTGCAGGTTTGGAAACTGAGGCACAAGGTTTGCCTGCCCTGTATCTACACAGCAGTCAATGGCAAGCTGAGGAATTCCAGTGACCTCACGCATGGAACCAGGATTTCAGAGGAAATCCTTTGACTCTCAATATTGAAACTTTTTCATTTGCTGCCTCTGTTCCTGTCACTGGAATATTATGTTATCCTCCCTACCTCTTGCACCACTTCCCTTTATTCCATTTTAAAGCAATAGGTGTTGCAAAGCAGATTTATTAAAGCTTCTAATGTAGAAGTAGCTGTGCAGCGCGGGGTAGGAGGTGGTGCTCCTCTCCTTTCTTCTTCCTGCAGCACCGTAGCCGCCCTCCTTGACAGGTGCTTAGTCCTTGGTGCATTTTTATGAAGGAAACAGGGAATTCCTCACAACTGAACAAAACACTCATGTGAAATATGGATAAACAAGAGGATGTATTTTTTCTCTCTCCCTCCTTCCCCGCTTTTGAAGTGCCATCCTCCCCTTGAACTCATGTTGTGCCTGTGTGGCTGCATCCGTGAGCTGATTGGCAGGAGCTCTGCAGTGCTGTACTTTGGATCAGGACAGGGATAAGGCACTTGTGTGGTTGGAGGAGAATTTGTCACAGATCTGTTCTGGTGTGGTATTGTATTTCAATATGTTGTGACTGGGTGTGTAACATGACCCAGCAGGGTAACCTGAAAGCAGAGCTGTGCTAAAATAGCCCGTTCCTCTGTGCTGTGGTGGCTGCTCACATGGGGCAGGTTTATGTGTGCACCCCTGGCACAGGGTGCAGAGAGGGAGCTTTGACAGGATTAGCACATGGTTTTAGCAGCCGTCAGGAAATATGAGCAGAGGCTGGTTGGGATTTTGCCCTCCCTGTGCAGATGGTCTCATGTGCTGAGGGGTTTTAGGAAGGTGTAGGGGAAGGGTGGTAATGGGGTTCACTGCTGCTGGTGGTGCTGCTGCCTTGGCAGCCCCTGGATTTGTGTGCTCATGTCACATGCTGCTGCCAGATGCCCCCACTCATCTCCTGTCCTTGTGTGGCATCTCCACCACATGCTCTCAGCACTGCCTTTTCCTCCAGAAGAGAAGAAAATTGCTTTTCCAAAACTTCAGCAAGAGCCCTTCCACAGACCAGTTTGCTCTTTTTCTCTCTTTTTCTCTCTTCTTCTCTCTCTCTTTTCTTTTTTTTTCTCTCTTTTCTTTCCTTCCTTTCTTTCCTTAGGATGTCCTGGTAATGGGACAGAACTGCAGCGTGTCCCCCAGTCCCCATAAGTAGGCAGTGATGCTGGTAGGTGAGCAGGAGTCACTGAAGAGTTTCAGAGCCATCTCTTTGAAATGAAGACATTTTCATAGGGCTGGATCCGAAGGTTGTGCTGAATCTGTGTAGTATAATATTGACCAGGTTGATCATTAATGTAATGACAAGGGCAGCTTTGATCTGCAAGTTAATACATATTCACTGCACAGCTTGGAAATCCTGCTTCAGGAGATGCTACAGAAGAACTTTCATATTATTAGATCTGAATGTATAGATTACAAGGATGTAACTGCAGGAACTATGGATGCTGAAGACTTTTAAAGGGGGAAGCAAAGGGCTCAGTAGTTAGCTGCTGCTTTTCATGGGATAGAAGGGAAAGACGATAGTGAGCAACAGGAAGTGTCTCCACTGGGGTGAAACCCCAAGTATATAGCTTAGGATAGGGAAGAGGATGTAGAAAATGTATTTTAAGATATTCTCTCTTTTCCTCACCCTTTGCCCTCACATCAGCCAGCTGCAGAAACAGTTTGGTTTAGATGGCGTAAGGGCTTCAGTTTTTGGAAATGGCCTCATAGTTTGGTTCTGTGCCTTTATTATGACAGATTTAAGAAACCACTCCAAGTTCCATATAGACACTTGTGATGAAATGGTCCATCTCGTTGCATGATCTACTAAAAAATGTGCTTTCATCCTAAGATCATAATTGTACAGCTTTCCAAGCAGAAGGGTAAAAAAGACTCTGTAACTATGTCATACATTTTTAAAGACAGGACCAAACAATTCCCTTTTGAATGTAACAAACAAATTACTTCTCTAACATAAAGGCACCATGAGATAGGAGAAAGCTTTTGACTGCAGAGGAGGCCATTGAATGTGGAATGCAGGAGCAGGGGGAGGTGGAATGGCAGGCAGCGGTCCAGCAGCTGGTAGGAAAGGTGCATAAAGGCAGAGAAACAACAGAGGGAAAGTGGAAATTTTCTAAAGTATCTGGTAATGGTTTCTTCTTCAAAGAACACCACCCACAAAATAGCTTTAAATAGTTACAGTCCTATTTGCCAAAATTACATTAAAATAGCATTTTGAAGAAATGGAGACATATAGGTTGGTTGATGGCTTTTAAACCAGAAAGCTGAGAACGTGGAGAATGTCTGTGCAGCAGATTCACAGACTGGGTATGTCTAGAGAATGGTTTTGAGGCCAAGAAATTACAAATTATAAATTGTGCTGGAAGCAGTTGTGTGTAGACCCTCTAAGGGAGAAAGACACTTGAGCTTTCTTTCCATTGCCTACAGTATGGAGCATCTTCTGCAAATTGTTGTTTTGGGGTTGTTTGTCACCAGCTGAACATTAAATTCTGTTCCCAACTCAGCAACAGATGTGCTTTTGTAAGAGCTGCTGTACCTCTTTTTGGTTTTGTGCCTCCTGCCACACCCTGTGTGGGGGTTTTTGTTGTAAATTCATCAGAACAGGGATTACCTCTTCCTAGGGGGTTTATTTGCAGCGTGGATTTTACCCTGCAGTGGAGTTAACCCACAATTCTGTGTGTACAGAATTGACATAGGGGTGGCTCGTGCGTGACAATGCCACATTGCTCCTATGTAGGACAGCCACCCTACAAAGGCACCCTCCAAAGCCACAGCTTTTCTGTATGAGTGAGGACAAGACTCAGGTTATTCACTGAGTTAACTCAGAGCTGGAAACAAGTCTCAAGTAACTGTGCAGCCCCCAGCACGCTGCATCTCCCATCTGGGGGCACTGGACATTTTTGAAATGAAAGTAGTGTTAATTTGAAGCTGTCCCCAGTCTTCAGGTCCCCTAAAGAGTGATGCTCATTACTGAACAAACTGTTCAGCTCTGTCAGTCTCCTACAGCAGGATGTAAAGAATGGTCCCATGTTCTCTGAACTGAGCTGAAATTATGTTACTGTGTTCTGATATGTGTTTTGTGGTAGGAGCAGGGTAAATCCCTCTGATTTTGCCATTCAATAGACACGGCTTTGTTTATTTTTTAAGCTGGCGCAGAAATGCAGGAGAAGCTGAGCTGACCACAAGTCATTAAATGTTATGACTTGAATTGAATGCTGAACAGTATTGTTAAAGGATAAAGGGAAACTCTGGAATAAATTAACAGGTCGTATAATATCTTGCATTTCCCAGAAATGCAACAGCAGCCACCCATCTCTCTTCAACTACTTTCTCAGCTGAAGGTGAAATATTTCTGCTCCAACTCAAGGCATCCAGGAGTCAGACATTTATGTTTGAGCTGGCCACAGCTGTAGCCACGCTCCCTTTGCAGCTGACAAGGAGAAATGGGAACCTCCAGAAGGTGGTTCAGCTTATCCTAAGGCAGATGTCTTAGATGGATCAGAAGATTTGCTCTCAGAAGGTGCCTGTTTATCTCCACTGAAAGAGTTCCTGTGACCACCATCTCCTCCCAGGTATGGGCAATTATAGCTTCACTGAATTAACTGCTGGTGCTGGTGCACAGCTCTGTACTGCTGTGACAGGAGCAGATGGGGCTGATCACCATCTTCTTGCACCATCGGGATATTTGAGAGGAAAAGTATATTAGATGCTTAGAGGCTTCTGTTTGCCATTGGTGGATGGCAGGGTTCATGCTGCACACAATGGATCTGATTCATCCATAATTTATTGTGTAAATTCTCCTCGTGTGAAGAATTCTGTTCTTTAGGAGAATTCCTGCTGTGCACTGGTGGAAGTGGATGCAGCTATGTTATCGTGAGGGCACACTTGTGCATCTTTCCTCTCTAAGAGGCTTCAGCAGATCTGAAAAAAAACAGTTGTTGTCTTTGCTCCCAAGGGTGATTGTGGGGTCTGGCTCCACACTGATGTATGAAATCTCAGGGGCTGTCAGAGCTGCCACTGGGGCTGAGATCAGCCCAGGGTACAAATCCAGGCGAAAAGTGGAGCCAGCAGCCCTGGGAGGCAGCCCTACCTGCTCTGTGTAATAGATGCTCTTCAAAATAGTCAATGACCCTGCACTGGAAAGCAAAGCCTTCTTCTGGAGCTGGACTTGGTCCATGGACATGTCTTCTTTAGTTACTCCAGTTCTTTGACCTGGCTTAGAGAAGGGTTTTACACTTGCGTTCTGGAGCAATTGCTTCACATTTATATTTCAACTATTTCTAGGAAGGCAGCAGGCAATCTGCATTGGAACTGAAACTTTTTTTTTTGTCTAGATGCAGCCTGCTACACATTTACATTCATATGTGTAATTCCAGAAACTTTGCTTGGAAGGCTGAAGCTCATTGGAGTAGGAACTTCCAGGATTAAACCCTAAAAATATATGTTGTTTTACCAAATAATACTTATTACTGCTTAAAATAGCATAGTTCTAAAGCAGTGGCTGGCATCCAAAGCTTGACATCCATATTTCTGTTGCCAGAATATTTTCCCACTAAAAGTGAATTAAAAACATAAAAATCAATGTCTATTTAGACTGTTCATTATTATTGCTGGGTTAAGTATAAACAATTTGTCAACACATAACAGACACTTGGAGAAGATACTTCCTTGCAGTAATACGAATCTGAAATTCTCCTGGCTGTTTCCTAACCTGGCACTCACAGCCTTGGATCCAACCGCACAGCTCAGAAGTTTTGAAACTAGCCTCTGAGCTGGGCTTTGGGTAAAGTTTCTCAGCAGTATATAATTATTCCCATTATACCTGTTGTCAATGATTCATTGACCGCTGAGACATACATACGAGCTATTTTTCTCTTTATGACTTTTTGGGGGGGATGATTCACTGGTTATAAGTGTACATTATCATATGACTAAAGAAGAAAAAAAAAGACAAATGGAGTGAAGTGCCACTGAGATTTTCCATATTAAAACAAAAAAGAGTTTGGTCAATAAAATAGTGATGTTTCTCCCACATAAGGCCAGCAAACATCTGTAAAGCTTCAGAACAGCCAGAATCCTACAGCTTTCCTTTGGTTTTACACTTCTGCAATGCAATACACCAAAATCAGCAGAGTAAAACAAAGTAAACACAGCTGGGAAAAGACAGGGGTGTATCAGCTTTTTTTCTGAAGGGCTTGGCTGTTCTCTGCTCAGGTGTTGTTCCTTGTTCCACATTAACCCAAATCAGTGATGCCAGAGGAGAGCTCTTTCCTACGGGTGCCACAGGGAGAAGAGGATGGGTCATTCAGCATAGCTGTGGTGCCAGGGATGCTCACAGCACATGTGTTCTGCTGCATTTGGCTACAGGAGAGGAGAGAAATCCTGGTCATTGACTCCAGTTGAATGACATCACTCCTGGGAAATGGTGGGGCAGCTCTTGGAAATAAATTTGTTTCATATCAGTGGCTGTTGAAAACCCAGAGCAGTCACAGGACTACCTTGACATCAGTACCTTTCAGTGCATTTTGTAGCTCACGAGTCAACATGAAGATGGGGAGCAAGGACCTTTGAAGGTGCTGACTGAGAGACAGAAAAAAACCCTTTTCCCCTGCAAAAACTGGTCGACAGAGCGAGATGGTCTGTTGAGCAACAAGGAAAATAGATTTATGTGTCACTGTTAGCTTCTGCGAACAAGCCAAAGTGTTCTGGCACAAACCACATGATATTTATTCACAAAAATGTGGAATTAATTGCTATCATCCAGATTTTTTTAATGGGAACATATTTTGTTTTCTGGTTACAATAGTCCTGAGCCTCAGTCATTGTCAGGAGTGGGACTGCCCTGCCGTGTGAAGGGCCCGACAGGAAACAGCGGTGGGTCCAGGGAGGGAGTGCCATGAAAATGTCCAGCCCACGGCAGCTTTGAATGAGGGGAGTTCACTTACATCTTTGTGGAAGTCACATTTATGCCCTAATACAAAGGTCTATTTATATTAGCTTGTTACCAAGAAAAGAACCTCCCAGATGTTTTACTTATTTCCCTGGCTGTTATATTTAGTTGATTTTCTTCTCTGGTTTTTAAAAGCAAAGGAGGTGAATTCTCACCTCTCCTCCTCTCTGTGTATATCTGTCTTCATGGCTGACCTGACACATCTTGAAACTGAATCATAGATTTCCTTTGTCATAGATCCAAATTTTTCTAGCTGGATCTCCCAGGCTCTTGCCAACACTGTCCTCCAGCCATCTGAGGCTTTGTATCTTCTCCTTCCCCTGCCACACTGTGACCCAAACTGCAGTTTGCACCAGGGCATTCTTCTCTCATCAGAGCCACCAAAACGTCCTCCTCTTATGCCTCTGCTTGTGCTTGACTTTCCCCTTTGCTTGGACCACAGCTCTGCTGTGGGCTGCTTTGGGATAGAGCAGCACTCCTTTAGCATAGAAATTACAGCTACCAGTTCCTTCAGCCTGTGGTGGAAGGGCCAGGAAAGAGAAAAGGGGCATGAGAAGGAGTGAATGCTAATGGAATTTGGGAAGGGAGGCTGAGCTGAGACAGGAGAGGGTTTTCAGTTACTTAGTTTGACAGGCACTTCCTCTGGGTTAGCAGGAAATATTTCTGCTCTCACCTGAACTGGAATTTGGGTTTTTCTCAGTTTTTCTTCACACTGTTGTATACCACCAATGTAAATTGTACTTATCCCTAGATATCCACTCTCCACTGTCCCCATGGAAATCAACTACTGGAGATGTTCAGCTGGGCTCAGTGTGGCATATAGTCATGTGCTGCCTGGTGTAGGTCTGCCAGTTCATGTAGGTCTGCGGTCTGTGCTCAGCAGCAGCACTAAACTCTTCTGTATTTCATATTCTTATTGTCCATTTGATGACATAATTTACCTGTGTTTTGCACTCTTCACAGTTTGGCTGTATCTGGGCTATCTGCTCCCTCCGTTTCCTTGGTTAATGAAGAATTGACTCTGTCCTCACAGAATCTTCAGACACACACAGAAGAAAGAGATTTTTATCTACGGAGACAGAGATCACAGATATATGAACTATGTCAGGGGTGAGCAGGTCATTCTGATGCAATTCCATGGAAACACACAATTACATTTATAGGCACAGTTGAGTAAGGTAATTTGGAGCACAGCTGGCCAGTAGCGGGGATTTTCTCCTCTCTAGTCATTGCCATGGACCCACGGCTGGAGGAAAGCCCAAGCTGAAAGGGTCATTTACAGGCCAATAAAGGAATATCTGTTGACTGGGAACGCCAGTCTCAACAGTTTCAAAAACATGTTTTTCTTCATCTTCTTGGAACACAAGATTACACTTAGTCATCACGTATATGGTTGGACTCTTATGATCTCACAATTGCAAACCTTTTCCTTTCTTCCTCCTCCCCCTCTCTCTCTTTTTTTTTTTCCCTTTTTCTGTAGAACCATTTATTAAACATATGTTTTATTCCTGCTTGGGGATTTCCACTCAGTTTTCTGTGGTCGATATCCCAACGCCTAAAGTGGTTCTCAGAGTATGGCTGGGGAGATCTTAGTCAATGCAGCAGGAAAGAAGTCATGCCTGTTCCCTTGCATTAAATAGGTGGGTCAGATTTCCAGCTGGTGTGAATTATCCTGGCCATAGATCTGTTCAGATGGTGGTTGCAGCTTCTCTGGGAGACATGGAGGAGTAAAGCTTTGCTAACAGAGGTGCTGAGGGAAGTATTCAGTCCTTGTGACGGTGTGTTCACTTTGCCAGAGCACTGTCTGGGTTGGCTCAGTTGGAAAGGATGGTGCTGCCGTGCCTTGTCCATTCAAGTAAGTGCTGTATGAAAGTTTATGACAAATCTGGATTTGTCTGGCCGTGTTTTCCAAACCTTTTTCACCATTTCCTAGGGCTTTGACTCTTGCCTACAGTACCACTAAGCTTTCTAGGTGCTGCAGCAAATCACTGAGTCTGGGTAAAGCTGTCCTACATATCTAAATGATGCCTTAGTTTCTGGAGAATTTCCATTAGTTTATCTCAGTGATCCACTTTTCTACATCCCTTTCCAGGCAGAAACTCTGTCAGCTTCTCTACTTCCCCGGTGAAATACTGCTACACAAGTCACTGCTTTGCCCTCTCACCCCAAACTCATTATTTAAACCCATCTTCATTATACAATGTTATTACTGCATTTACTGGTGCATCTGGAAGGCTTAAAACTCAGACACACAAAACAGAGCAAAACAATTTGTTCTGCCCCAGTGATCTTCTTGGTTGCTAGAGACTTCTTCAGCAACTTGCAGCTCCATTTACTCACCAATTAAACCAAATCCTTGTCATTTAACAGCTCTATGTAAATACTTGCTTGGAATAAGTTTTGCTATCTGATGTTATACTGTGATGTACAGTTTTAATTGATACAGCTAAAACATATCCAAGCTTTGAATGATTTTCTTGTGACATGTGCTGTGCTAGGATATTCAAATTGCTATTGTATAATGATGACTAATTCCTTAACTAAAGTCCATCAGTAAAATCTCAGCTTTTTATCTTATGCTTTTGAAGTATAAAATACCATTATTTCATCTCCATAATACCATTCATCTTTTATCTCAGCTCAGTCCCACTGCACAATTATTTACCAGCATCTGTAGTATGATTTTTTCTTGTACATTTACTAAGAACTGAGTTTAAAGTGTTGCAATTGAGTTGTCACCATATGGCTTACCTGGTGACTATGTCCTCAGCACAGTGCTAGTGTAACCTTGAGGAAGGTTTTAATGACTTCTGGTGGGGAAAATCTGTCTTTTAGGATTTCACTGCTCTCAAGCTCCATGAACTTCTAACTAATTTCTGTTTGGTCTTAGGTGCTATGCTCTCTTGAAGAAATTGTAATCTGAAGGGACGAATTTTGGGTAAGAGTAGAGGCCAGCAGGTAGCTCTCTTGGAACTGCTCAAGAGAACCTGAAAATGCAGGTAAAGGCACATCTCTCAGCACCGTGCATTGCTTTGTTCCTGGTGCTGTTCCTCTAGTCCGAGGTGTGTGTGCTTGGCTGTGCCCTTGCCTTGGCCTACACGTGACAGGTTGGCCATTCCTGGAGAGGGGAAAGGCTGCACCTTCATCGCCCCGTGCACAGACTGTACCACTTCCCTTGTTCACCACTCATGGGTCGGATTTTGGCTAAAACAATCCCTGTGCAGGGGTTATTCCTGTGGTGAACTGGTGGGCAGACCTGGATTTTGCCCTCCTTCAGCCCTTGATCAGGGAAGAGTAGGAAGGGGAGAAGGTGGCCAGCAGACTGGATTCTCTGCTTTAAGCTTGTTCTTGGGCTGGAGTAAGCCTTATATTTGGGTTTGGCTTTTCATGAGACAGACTGTCTTTATATTTGCTTTTCTCATTTATAATTTTTTGTATGGGAGTGCGGCTTCACCTCTATCTGTGTTGTAGAAGCCTCTTGTTGTTGTCTCTCTGGCCTGTCCTGTGCTCTGTAATGTCCAAGTACAAGATGCTCATTAAAGTGGTACATTAGGAAACCAAACTGCACCTCTCAAGGTGTATATTAATCAGTCTTTTTGCACTTTGCACCACAACAAGTGAATCCGTTAGGCTGCTTTCTTTCATTTCACTGGGATTAATTATAGAGTGAGAAGATAAATTTTATGGCAGTGAAGAGCAAAATCTTTGCTTTTAAACTCCCCAGTCTCACAGTCTGCAGGGAGAGATTCATCAGGAGAGACAGCACCTAATCCAGCTTTCCTGTGTGCATCAATTAAAACTTCTAAACTGGGGTCTGAAAGTTTGAGTGTTGCTCAGTAAACAGAACCTGTGCTGAATGAAAGCCCTAGGCTAGAGCAGGCCCTGCTTAACCAGGCTGGTACCCCAGATTCCTCCTGGAAGCTCACCTCACTGAACCATGGCTTTTACACTGTCAGAAAGTGGAAAGACAGTAGAAGTCGGGTGCACTTAATAAGTTATTAATAACATCTATTGTATAATGTATAGAAAAGAACTAAAACATTGTAGCGGTTTCACCAGATCAGGTCACACCTGAACGTGTCTCCAGTGCCACCACGGGCTGCCAGACAGGGTGATACAGGCTGTGTAACTGGTATTGGTGTGAAACAATAGGGTCCAGAGCAGAGAAGATGAGGATAATAGGGATGGGGTAACAGTATCCAAGAGTAACTTTGGAAATAAAACAGAGAAATTGATAAAGCAAACTTCAGCAGCATGTGGCAATGGTTAGAGTGCCTGCAGAAAGTCACAAGGTCTGGTTGCTGTGATGTGTGTGAGCAGGACGTTGTTCAGTGCTCCCTTGCATTCCATGCCCCTCAGTTCCTTAATTTTTTAGTGCCTCTATTCTTCATCTGCAAAGTGAGGATCCAGTGTCACCTTTAGGAGGATGTGGATTGTCTTAAATTATGAATGTCTGTAAAGCTCTTTGAAATCTTTGCATGGCTCTTGTTTCAGCAGTACAGGGTATTATCTACACTATCATTGCTGTTCTTGTTCAGGAAGAGTACAATGGTTTTTATTTGCAACTGTGGTCCCAGCTGAACTCTGCAGTTGGATGCTTGGGGGATAGATGTTCCATTAAAACATGTGGAGAGCTTAGCTGCTTCTAAATATGAGAGTTGCAGGAGTAATGAGAAAGAAGGCTGCAGGACAGAGATAGATAAATGCTAGCTGCAGCTTTTGCTTTATTCTTCTCTTTTTCCTTGTCATTAATCTGGCCAACTAGAAATAAGAATTTATGCCTGTATCTATTAGAGAAGCATAGCTGGAATGTAAGATTTATTGGCACCAATATGAAGGAGCAATTTCAGAAAGAGCTCTGGAAATAAATTCATGTGTTGGGGTTTAACTTATTCTGAAGTCTTCCTCTGCAAGAACTAATGAGCAGAACTGTGCCAGTTAATCACTGACTTTTGCCCTTCTATGCCACCTTTAGTATGGATTCTTAAACCCTCTTTAGGGTTGACACTTGATACCAAAGCAGCTACGGGGTGAGAGTTTTAATATTCTGTTAACAGCTGGACTTGAGACATATAGTGGTTAATTCCAAGCCTTGCAAAGTCAATGAGAGCTTCATTGAAAGACTCAGGTGTGAGTGGTGACTCTGCTCTACTGGCATGGCTATGGTTTGAGTTTTCTACTGGCATGGCTATGAGTTTTCCTGTGCTGTGCTCACACCAGTTCCGTGAATGCCCTCAGGTTGTTAAGACAGGACGGTGGAGTCAAAATGATCCAAAATGAGGGGATGAGTAGCAGGAATTATCATGGTTTTCAGAAGCCACTGCACACATGTTGTACTGTAAACTCGCATTCCAATGTGGGATTGAAAATTCTGATGTTGTGAAAATCTGATCTGTAGTGATGTACAATGATTTAACAGGGTTGTGAATGGAGGTGGTTTTTCTGTCTAGCAAAAAGCTGGTAAACAATGTCCAAAGTTTCTTGCTCCCCACAGAACTGAGTTGCAGCCAGCAGGGCTCAGTTCTGTGTGTGAAGAACCTTGGAGGCCAGACACCTTCTTCCCTTAAACCTCCAGGATGCCCAGGAAGTTGCAACTTGTAAGTCAATACAAATGGATCATTAGATGAACCATGTTTGTGTCTGAGATAGTCAGCTTGGCACTGGCTTCTAACTGTGTCTGAGACAGTCAGCTTAGCACTGGCTTCTAACTGATGCACAGCTGAGGTTTAATGCAGCTCCAAGAGATGAGTGTGTAATGGTGCTTTTCCACTTCATTCCAAGGAATGTTTCTTCTGCCCCTCCTGTTCCCCTGCCTCTTTTAGCTCTGGTTAACTACAATGGGGAAAATTCACTCACAAAGCCTCTTCTGCTTTCTTGCAGCTGTGTGATTGGTTGCCCAAGGAAGGGCAACTCAGTCTGGTTTTCAAAGCATTTTTGTAGGATTGAACTGACTTAAAGCTTAATAGGATACGTACAGTGTTACACAGAATGCAGCTCTCATGCTGTGCACTGAAGATTTACAATTATTTTAATTTAACCCAAATGAAAATGTTATGAGCCAAGTTATTTTGCAGACATCTCTTCTGGATGGTTATTTGATTCCTTACACTTCATATGGAAGATTTAACTTGAGGTTTGGCCACTCTGTTCATGTGTCCAAATGTATTTTGGGGGTTTGGTTTTTCAAAGCAGACTTGCTCAGCTTTTGCAGGTGCAGTTTTTTGACCTTGCAACTAACTTTGCCTTCAAAGGGTTTTTGTGAGTGGGTAAAGTGGGACTCACTGCAGCACAAGGAGTGGCACAACAGAATGGGCACCCAGAACTGGGGGCAGTGGTGGGGGGCAGTCTGAAACATTCCTGCAAGTCTGTTTTCAGGGATGGGAAGAATCAGGCTAACTATGTTCTCTGGATGAAGGCTGCAGTATCAGGCACTGCAGACACTTCTTGTGCTTTATTCTGGCATGGGCAATGTGCTGACATGGGCCTGACCTGTGAGGTGGAAATCCATCCCTTCAAGGCCTCGGGGACCCTGGGGCTGATAATGTGAAATGCTGTCCTGGTATCACAGGTACTTGGGCAAGTGTACTAGTTTGAAAACAAACCAGTGGGAGATCACAAGTCAGAATAATAATTTAATAGGAGAATGAAAATAAATGCAATAGTAAAAGAAGACTGACAGAGCCAGGATACAACCTGACACCCTGTTAGTCAGGGTGGTGGTAGCAGTCCAGGTGAACTGGTCCTGTTGGAGTGGTGGTCCTGTAGAAGGGTCTGGTCTTCACCTGACAGTCCAGTGATAGCTCATCCTCTAGGAACCCAGTGGGTAAGGGCTCCTTGTGCTGTTCCAAACCCCAGATTATATGCAGGTGGGAGTGCTTGGCTCCTCCCCCCAGGGCAGAGCATCTCACAATGGACTGATGTAATTCTGTGAGTCATGCGTCGGGTCCTTGATTGCCCATCAAACAGAGATAGCCCCCGCCCCCCGAGGGTGTTATCAGGGATGTCATGGTAGGAGATAATGAACACTGCCCCACCTGCTTTATCACCGTGTGAAGATGATAATAGAATACATACTATTGGTTATGTCTTACGCTGTAACCTAGGACAGCAAGAAAGGCTGTTAATGCGCCTTTTGTTCATGCAGAGAAATATTTGCTGTTTGGTGTCCTCCTCCTCCAAGTGCTTTTGTGAAGGCTGACCCAAATGACCCCTGGAAAGCAAATCCTGAGCCTGTTCAGTGCAGGTGACGCGAAGAAAGGGCGTTGTGTCCTTGGTAGCTCAGCACTGGCATTCAGTGCTTGCATGAAGTGGTCATAAAGTCAGTTCTGGTGCTATAAAGATGTTTGTAAGATACTGCAGAGGAAGAAATTCCCAGCAGAGAGTTTCTGTGTGTTTGATTTGTATTTGGTGTTTGTTGGACCTCATGTGGAATGTCTGGGGGATTGTTTTAGCTGCCACTTCCGCAGAGAGGGAAGATTTCTGGTAGACAAATGGGAGACACTTGTCCTGTCTTCACTTCTGATGTTAGTTGTGAGTTTGGAGGAAGTCACTGCAATTCAGCCAGGCACATACTTGCTTGGACGTGCCTGTTTTTCTGTCTCAGTCACACCAGTGCTCAGGATTAGCACTGGAGATGAAAAGATGTAAAGAGGAGATCATCCCAGGACTTGAAGCTGGACTGGCCAGAGTCTGGATGCTACTGGCCTGAGGGGGAGCCTGACCTTGGCACAGCAAGCTGTGGCTGGCCTGGTATGGGTCAGCCCGTACCTACAGTCCTGTAGGACTCAAAATCAGGGCAGAGGGAGAGGAGAGAGCCCGGAGCAGACAGAGAAACTCTTACGTTTCTTAGGTAATTTCCAGAACTGTTATTGCTTCCAACTGCTCCTGACTTGCTCCTCTCCATCACAGGTCTCCAGAAGCCTGGGGATGCTGGCAGCCCAATCCACATCACCCCTGCTCCTGCCAGACTTTACAGAAGGGTTTAGTGGTTCCAATGGGAATGGGAAATCAGGAGCATTGTGTGGCCATCAACTCCCACCTTAGCTCTTTTGAAATGCCTCACCTTAATGGAGGAGGCCCTTTGTCAACTGCAAGAGTGTTTGAATTGTGTTTAACAGGCTCATCTGCTAAAGCCCCTCCTGGAAATGGTCTCTTTATATTTTAGATTCCAGCATCCTTTTATGGAAATTAACAACCACGTGGAGATGGTCTAATTGCACAGAGCCTTGTTGAGCTAGAGTCAACATTTCCCTAACCTCTTATTAAGCCTGTCATAAAGGTATGTTTTTTTGAGGTCATATTATTAGCATGATGTGTTTGGCTTCATGTCCGAAGGAAGTGCTCCAAAGATATACACACCGAATTGAAGGAAAGAATGAAGATGATGATATGAAGCCCAAGAATTTTAAGTCTGTTAAAAGTTTAACTAGAAAACCTTGGTTGCTGAACCATCTGCTTTTAATCTTCCGATTGCTATGCAGTCTTCAGGGGACTTGGGCTTGGCAACAGATTTCCAAATCACTAAATTAATCTTGTCAGGTTCAGGAAGCACCAGAATACCCTTGGGAGGTAGATTCTGCACTCAGTTACACCTGTGTGAAGTCACCACCCTCATCTAACACAATGATACTACATTTTCTCTGTAGAATTGTGTGGTCAAATATCTAGACATGCTGATCTGCAAACTGAAATTTGGCTGGATTACTTGTCTAAAGCCTCTTATGGATAAATGACCCTGGAATATTCAAAACAATCTGCATCATCATCAAGCAGTCTCAAATATCCATGTGGATATTGAAAAAAAAATTGCTCAGCAGCATTGCAATAGTAAGTCTTTTTACAGCAGTATTGTTTTGGTTGAGCCATTGGTTTACGTGTGGATGAGATGTCCTCCCTGCAGCCCTGTTCTGCCAGCAAGGGCTGTCAATATATGAGTGGCCTCATCAAAATAGCCTTAGCAAAAATCTTAAACACACAGTCTCTCTATTAAAAAAAACCCCAAAAGTTAAACCTCCTCTAAGTTCCTTATATTTGGATGGCAAGCAGAGCTGGAAACTGGCTTTAGACACCTGTCATCTCAAGGAAATAACCATGTAGATACTCTAATTTCTTAATGTGCATGTCCAACAGCATGACAAGTGCTCAGCAAACAATTCACTGGAGACGACTGTTGCTGCTTCCAGGCTTTGCTGGTCTTTCACTGTAGCAAAAAGTGCCACCTCTACATTCCTGGCTTCTCATTCAAAGGCTGCAGCTCAGCAGATGACAGCAAGCAGTGGGAAGAAGTGGTGGTCTGAGGAGCCCTTGTGCCCAAGCTGGGCTGGGGCAGCAGTGGGAGCTCTTGGCACAGTGGCTCCGCAGCTGCCTCTGCCCCTGAGGAGCCACCTGGCAGCTCCAGCAACAGCTGGAGGATTTTATCAGAAAGCTGCATTTTCTGAAGCCCCGCTCTGTGCCTATGCTTTGCTTTGCTGCAGAACATCTCCTCAGAACATTTTCAGACTCCCTGTGTCTCATTAGGTGCAAAAGACCTGCACATCTCCCTTGTGATGGCAGTGTTCTGCACATCTCCCTGCTGGGCATCTCCCACACATCTCCCTCGTGCTGGGAATCTCCAGACGCTTTCTGGAAAAGCTGCTCCTGTGCCGTTGGGTCGCTTTGGAGCTTTGCCCTGGACTAGCTGTGGTGGAGCCTCAGCAGCACAAAGTGGGAAGCAGTATTCCCACATTGTTTTTCTTGTTTAATTCTCAGGGAAAAGCTTCAGATTTTTCTAAAAGTCCTGTCAGTCTCACTTGTGAAATCTGACGTACAGCCTAAAAATAGCATTTTGGTGAGAGCTGAGAGCATCGACAGTGAACTGACTGGAGGAACAGAAGTTGGCAAGTCCACACTGCTCAACATTTCCAAAACTAATTTTCCACATCAAGTCTCCTCTTCCTTTTCCCTGTGCTGTTTAAACAGGAATGTAAAAAGAAACTGTTAAGGAAACCCACATATGTAATTGTTAAGGGAGGAAGAAAGTTTTGTGGCTGAGAAACAGGAGAAGAGCCAGATGATCCTGTTACTTCTCCTGCCACAGACTTACGTGACCTTGGCAGGCTGACGTTTCCCAGAGCGTTGACTAATATTGGCCATTGGTTCCTTGGACACTTGGAGCTGGACAGTTCGCCGGGTGTTTTCAGAAGTGTTGAGCAGCCAGATTTCCACTAGGTTGCTAAGAATGAGAAAATGCATTTTTCAACCCTGCTCCTGAACTTTCTGTTCCTCTAAATCGATGAAAGTGGCCTGCTCTGAGAGGGGAGTGCAGTGGGGCGCTGGCCATGGAGATGTGATCACTCAAACCAGCCGAGTGTCTGTCCTTGTTGTTCCACATTTCCTCATCTGCAGGATATTCAGTCCCGAAGAGTCAACAGTGAGTTCCTGTATTAAAAAAGCCCTGTGTCCAGAGGAGTTGGGGGGATAATAAGGCTCCAGGACTGTACAGTCCCCCCATTATACTCTTGATTCTCCAGAGAGTTGGATTTCTCAAGTGCAATTTGTGGTCTGGTGTTTGGGGGTAATTTGTACATGAATAAATGGAGTCTGGTGAGGGATAATGAGGGATCTCTGCTGGGTAAAATCAAGCAATGAAACCACCGTTCCCTAGAAGGGAAAAGAAGAGGTTGTTTTTATCCTGCACCTTCCCAATATATCAGGGAAGGCTTTGAAGTACAAAAATAGTTGCTGTATTATACACATATTGTAGGATGTTTACCACTGGAGACTAATGCCTAAACAATGAATTTCCAAGCCACTCCAAATGTGATCCAGCTTTATTCTAAACAGTCATGAAAAAAATCCTGATTATAACAAATGAAACTCTGCTATTTGTTTTCTTTTCACAGTTGGAGATTCTGTACACACAGAGAAGTTGCTTAGAGTCTGAAAGTGTTTATCCTGCCAAAAATAAATGTTCTAAAAATGATCACTTAGCATTTTCTGCATCTCTGCATATTTGTTTACCATGAAGAATCTGCTTACAGAGCTTATATTGTATTTTTTTTTACATTTCAACTTCAGTGGAGAAAAATTGAGCGTGCTTCTTACCAACACCCATTTCCACTTAAAGTCATGAAACTGTTTTGTAACTATTTTTGTGTGAGCTGTGGTTACTCCAGAGGAGTTTATTTAGCAACCGAAGGTGATTCTAAGAGCCAGATTTTCAAAGCAGCCTTCTAAATACAGCATAGTGTTTGAAATGGCTTCTGTTTGTATGTGTGAGAACTCGTAAACTTGCAGGTTTTCATGAATACAGATGGTTTTGCATCCAGTATTAGTAAATTTGGAAATAATAATATTAGACTGTTGAACAAAATTCACATTACAAGAGCAGTGCATGTATCAGAACAGCCTTTTTCCAGGAAACTGCAGGAGGAGATTGCTGGGGGAGACTGCAAATTCTGGATGTTCTCAGCCCCACCCATGGTTTCTCCTCCCCTACAAATACTAGTTTGTTTGTGGGTTTGCATATTTACAGAGAATCTTTACTGTTGTATTTGAATGTTTTCAGAATTAATGAATTGAGCCTCCTGTGAAGTTTTATCAGCACTTTACAGAGAGGGAGACTGGGAAAGAGAAGTAACTTTCCTGAAGTCTAATAAGATGTCTGGGGAGCTCTGGAAGACGTACAGCTCTTCATCCTTAGGAGGTGGCAGCTTTTTTTACCCTGTGACCATCTTGGCTCCCTCTGGCTGTGCCATCTTTGGGAGGGTGCAGCAGTTTACTGACCCTATTGCTCTGGGCTTAGTGACAGTCTCTTGGGGAGGCTTCTGAAGTTCTTCCACTCCATACGTTAAAAGTTTGTCTTGTTCCCTTTCAGACCTGTAGAAACCACTCAGTGAATTGCTAATGTGCAGTGGGAGGAAAAAGCCCCCAGAAGCTTTGCAAGTGCAAGATCACAGAGCACTTGGAAAAGCAGAAGCACGGTCTCGCCTTTGGCAAGGGGCTTGGAAACCTGGCTGTCTGCCTGAGGCTTATTTGATGTTGGGAATCCTTTCCCATCTAACTCAGCTGAGCAGGAAGAGTGGAGGGCAGGAGGTTCCCAGCTGGGGGCAGAGGAGCACCTTGTGGGTGCTGCACCCTGGAAGTGAGGGATATGAGCAGGTTATGGTCTCTCAGTGTGGGCTGGCCTCATGCACGCCTGCCAGGGCCAGCACCTGCTCTCCCATGAGGAGTTTGCATGCTGGAGTGCTCCACTCAGTCAGTGGGAGATGGTTTTGCCATAAAGTGTAATACTCTTGCCTAATCTTTGGAAAGAACTGCTGCGAGTCCTGTGTGGAGCAGATCACAGACACGTGAATCAGCTCTTGCAGGGTTACTCATTACTGCAGCTACTCCTCGCTGTTTCCTCGTGCAGGCTCTTACCCCTCCCTTTCTGTGGGCCATGCTGCCCTGAATCACATCAGAAGTATCATGGGGTCACACATGCATTTAGGATTTGTTTTGGTGCTGGTAAACCTGCCCGTGAAGCTGAGGAGCATCACCCTGCCCACGTGTGAGTGGGGCTGTGCACCAAGGGGTGCCTGTGGCTGGGCAGCACAAACACATCCCCCAGGCAGTGGGAGCTCTCTCCCAATGCAGAGGCTCATCGCTGGTGCTCTGGAGTTTTCCTAAAGTAATTTTTAAATAGTTGGATAATTTTCAATCTACTTTCCATAAAGCTCAAAGAACTCTTCTTTCTTCTCTCTCCTGATTGCAGATGAATGTAGATTGCATCCCTTAGTAAGACAGAGTGATGAGGCTATTTCTTCTCTTGCCAGCTTGGTGCTAGACAATGGGATTTCAGAAATCATCCAAACTGCTGCTGCCAAGGACAGGTTACATGGAGAAGAACCTGTTTTCTGCTCTTCCCAGTCTGTACAGATGCTGCCATTCAGAGAGCTGTGAATCAGAGTGCTTTATGCCACTGGCTTAGTGTCCTGTTCTTAGTTATTGTATTTTAATTGTTGGTTAAAATGGTGTTTAAAATGGGCATGAGAAGTGAGCACCAACACTGTCAGAATAAAAAAGCAGGTAGGAACACTCATGAAAATCAGAGCTGTACTATTCTGCTTGTCTGCCTCATGGTGGAAGGGAGCCTCTTAACCCCTTTCCAGGTAAAGGCACTATTGGTGTCAGGCAGTGACAAGCTGTGGGTGGAGGTGGGTGGACGAGGATGTCCCATGGTTTGTGGTGACATTACCCATAGTTACTGTTACCAATATTGTTGTGGACACAAGTGCTCAGCAGTGTTGCCTTTTGCCTTTCTGAGTGCTCCAGGACATTCATTCCCCTCTGAGGACACCGTTACTCCTGCCACAATGAGCTTTAAGGACATTTTGACTCTGAATTACTTAGAAAGTGTTTGGTGTCTTCCCAGCTGAGCAGGTTGATGTCTCTTGCAGTAACTCTCTAGCATGAAGACAAAGGTCTCCCTTTTCAAACAGAACATGTGCTGGGCATGCTGGCTGGTGGCAGACACATAATTTTGTTTTTCTGCTTGTATATCTCAGTAGGTTTATATTATTAAGCCAGTGTCATTCCACCCACTGTTGAATATAGAGGACATGATGATCAACCATAAAGGCAAGGAGAAGCTCTCTGTGTTTGCAGTGAGTAGCAGCCTAACAGCTGCACTCTTTACTGTGCCATTGTCAGATGTTCTTGTCTCCATGGGAGGGTGTAGTGAGGTGAAGTGCTTTTGTTATCATGGCACTGACTGAGTGGAGCTCATCTAAATAGATGTCATTTGCCAGTTACCATGACTGACAGTTGCTATGTCATAGTTCACACAGATACCTGGAACTGGAGTGTTCAGCAGTTCTTCTGACACGGTTGTTTCCCAGCCTTTCTGGAGGCTACTGGTCCATGCATTACATGTGGCTTGGCATGAGGGGTGACTCAGTTAAGGATGTTCTTGTCTGCTGTCACTGTAACTTGTCTTCTGACAGCTTGAGTTTGAATCCAGTGGAAACAGCCTCACATGCAACAGCCATTTCCCCTCCTGAAGCAGGGATGTTCGTGGCAGTTTGGATTCCATTACAGTTCCATGACCTCAGGAGCCGGCTCTGCATTCACACTGCCAGGCTGGGAATAGTTGGCATTGAGCAAAAATTGCTATTGTGTCAAGGATTTGGCCTGGCTCCCTACATGATGAGAAATAGGCACAGAGCCCAGGCAGCATAATGCACTTGGTTTCTTGCTGATTTTTACCTGCCAAATCTGGAGCAGAATAAGCAGTTATGGCTGATGTCACTCTTTTTTAGGTTCTTATTTTTTTTTACAGGCATCTGACTAGCTAGATTAGTGAGATCTAAACTCATCCTACATAACTCAATGCAAATATGTCACATGACTATTTCAACATTTCAGGTTCAGGGAGTAAAGTACACCCTGACCTGCTTGCTTTATAAAATGCCTGTGGTCTAATTGAAGAGCTCATAACTTTTTAAAATAACTAGTTGAGATTTTTCTGTTTCCACTGCAAAGCAGCTTTTCCCAGTTTTTTTCACCTTTCAACTAAAATGAACAACACAAATATACCCAAAACTTGCTTTTAATGTAGTCCTGGCACCACTAAGTACCAGGTTCAGTGATGAAGGCAGGCATGGGATCCACATCCCATTTTGTAATAAAAGGATTTCCCAGTGCTGGAAATACAATAAATTGCCCACATATTGATACATTTTTAATGTCATGTGCATCCTGTGTGACACCTTGCCATTTCTTAGGGTAAGAAGTATTGCATGCTCCAGCCATGGAAGTCAAATTCCACAGCAGTTGTTGCTTTTTCAAAACCCAGCTCTCTTCCCTTTGACCGCAAAAGCAGAGCTCAGCTGTGCCCTCCTCCAGCACAGCTCAATTGTGCTTGAGCTCCAACAAGCAAAAAGGCTGGTTATTTTGGCCTGGAAAGCTCTGTGTTCAAGTGCAGGACTGCTTCCCTGCTGGCCCCCTCCCTGCCTTCCAAGGAAAACAGCAGTGCTGGGCTTGCGTGCTCCCTGGGGCTGCAGTGGCACCGGGGTGGCAGAGCCGGACGACATCAGATCGGTCCCTTTGGTGCTCAGTTTTGCAGTCCCGCAGCCCAGATCCTGAAAGCAGATCCTTGAAGAGAAAGCTCTGAGCTCATGCAGATCAGTTTGCAGGACTGAGCCTCAAGAACCACAGTAATTAATAACAACTTGGCAAGGCCGTCCTGGATTTCAATAGGAGTTTTGCACTAGAGCGAGATGAGAATACAGCATTAAAATAAGGCAGACAGTTCACAGCAGGCTGAGGAGAGAGGCCAAAATCAACAGGATAAAACTCTCCTCTTACAAAAACTGCCCTAAACCTTTTTGTCCACACACAGGGCCTTAATTCAAGGCTTGTTGAAGTCAATGGGGAAAAAAACTCATTAATTTCAATGGGTTTGAATTAGCTTGAACCCCAGTTCTGGCCAGAGGACAAGTATTTATAAGCTGGCCAGGGATGAATTTAAGTTGGAAACTAGAGGACAGTCTCCAAGTACAGAGCAGAGGGGTTCTGGAGCCACCTTCAGCAAAAGGGGAGGTGGCAGAAATGTCTTAATAATCATTAAGATGGAGCTTGACTGAGCTGAAAAGGAGGCTGAGTAATGTGGTGGGGATGTGATAGCAGTGCAGAGGTCTCTGGTCCCTTCCCACATCAGCCAGGCAGTGGGGCACTGGCACATCACATTCCTTCTTTTCCTGTAACTGCAGTTCACAGACCTCTGTTTTAGGCAACTGCTATATTATACTTAGCTTCATTTCAAGGAGATGATATATCTCCGAATTATTGAGTATTGGGGGTACTTTGCGTCAAATGCCCCTGACAGGCTTCACACAAACACCACACTG
Organism: Oriolus oriolus; assembly: GCA_013400235.1. Taxonomy (NCBI): domain Eukaryota; kingdom Metazoa; phylum Chordata; class Aves; order Passeriformes; family Corvidae; genus Oriolus; species Oriolus oriolus. Next base: position 3,538 of record VXBT01005501.1, on the reverse strand, counting down.
TCTGGCGTCCCAGCTAACATGGCTTTCTTGTTATGCTACTGACAACATGATTTCCAGTCATGCTACTTTTTCTGTTACAGAACTCATGCTTAAAATATCTTTTTCTGAAACCCCTTGTGTTTTAGCTGAGCTCTCATTCCCTCTCCAACACGTGCTCCTATGAATTCCCAAAAGCCACAGTGACACGAACTTCTAATGCTTGAACTTCGATGTTTGGTGTTTCTCAGATTTTGTGACTGTGCCTCATAAATGGCTTTGATGTGGGTTGGCATCCTCCCTGCTTTCCCAGATTGTCATCTCCTTCCTCAAAGTTTCTGCTTCTTTGCTGCGTTTCACTTTGCTTTGTACTGCCACGAAGCTGAATGGGGATTCACGGGATTGGCAAACCCTCAGCCCCCATCCCTGCAAAGAAGGATGCTCAGTTCTGGCATCTGAAGTGGGCACAGTTTACAGCCAATGTCGTATTTGTAAGCATCTAGAATACAGAAAATCCATTTCCTAGAGGTTAGTGTGGTTAGTAGGAACCACATCATTAGGTGTTTTAAGGAGCTGTGTATTGTTGGATGTTATCGGGAGGCTGTAACTCTTCTCTGCTCTGAGTTCCCTGTCACTGTCTGGCTCGTGTACAAAGTGTAGTATTAGGCCTTTAATTAACATTATGTTATATAAAATATATGTGATTCAAATAGCATGCAGTCCTCACTACTGAAATTAATTAGAGTCTAAATAAAATTAAACCTATTTTTTGGCTATCGAAGTTAGCCCACTTTAATGGAAAAATGATAAATTGCTTGCTGTAAATATGCTGTAGTACTGAACATAGCTTTGATCCAATTTTGATTTCCCTTAAAATCCCTTACAAAACAGTACTGTCAGATATTTAACTTATTTTCATTACAAAATTTAACTAGTACATTTCTAGTGTCTCTTTCCTTACCAAAAAAATAACCCAAATTTAAGATAGTGATAGTTTTTCACAGATAGATAGTGATAATAGTTTTTAAAAAATACAAATCACAAGTCAAAAAATAACACATCTCAGTGGATGTGAAGCAGAAAATTATTTCAAAGTTAAAACAAAATTATGATTTTTCTTACTTATTTATTCTTAATGCAGAGTGGAGTATTGCCAACAGTTAATTAACTATTTTTAAACAAGATTGTTGAAATAAAATTTCTGACAGAATTTAGCAAAATCAATAACCCAGCTAGAAATGGTGTTAAGTTTCATAAGTAAGATTTTGATGCTAATGACATGGTAAAAAACTCCTTATCTCACCTAATTTAATCATCCCTCGTGTCAGATTGAGAACCACATTGTGACTGAATACAGAGCAATTTAACCTGGAGGAATTAAAGCCTGTAATGTTACTCAGCGTTTGCGCTAAAGTAAATCAGAGCAGAATCTGGCCCTTTTCTTTTTCTTCCAGAACCAGAACACAAACCTGAGTGCTCTGAAGAGCCTTCATGATACAGGTTTGTTTTTCTGAGCAACTGTGAAATGAACTGGCTTAGAGCTTGTGCCAAATTTGGCTAAACTCCTGCCAAGTCTGGCGTGCTGATTTGTGTGGCAACATTGGCAAGCGAAGCGAAGGTTTACGTTGCCTGGGACGTTACACATGGATACAGGACTGGGAAGTGATTCCAATTCCCTCCTGTTCTGCTCTGTGACCACAGCCAGTCTGAGGGAACGGTTGTCTTTTAATGAGCTCACAGTGAAAGGCCTGGGCTGAGATTTAAAAGCCACCTTCGGGGAATACGGTGTGTTATGGCCTTTTATCGGCACTGCTGTGACATGTCAGGGACCGCTCTGGTGGTGGGAATTAAGCTATTTGTTTTCTGGATAAGTATAGTCGCAGCTATTTCCTGCGCATTCCAGGGACGGAGAAGTCGCCTTGCCAATTCGCTCTTGACATATTTACAGACAGAGAAGCCACCTTTGGACTAGTTTTTGCAAACATCGTGTTCCATTATGAAAATGTTCCCAAGGCTGAGGGTGAGGAGTCTGGCTCAGAATATCTCCCGCCCCAGACAGTGTGGGCCAGTGTCTGATCTCAGCCGTGCTGGGGAACGTCTGAAGGAATTCCATTAACTTTTCGGCATGTGTTCTGGGTGAGCACTGGAGCTGATGTTAGAGCCTGATCTTCAGTCTTCAAGAGGTCCGAAGTGGACTGAATTGCTGAATTTTTATTTTCTCTGTTTTCTAAGCAGGAAATAGCCCCACAGAGCCCTTTTATGGGCCCTGCTGTCTCAGCTGTGAAAGTCTGGAAACCGTAAGGACATCCACTGGTATCCAAATTCCACAATTAATAATGCATTCCCAGAGTGGAGGGGAATTGCTGTGGTTGCCAGCAAGGGCTGGTGATTCTGCATGTCAAAAGCAGTATTGAGGAGCTCTCTGAAGGCAGCTCCAGTACCATCAGGGCCATGAATAATGAATAAAATGGATGTGCAGTTCTGGTATCAGCCAAGCTTTTAAGTCCATTCTTAAATCCTGGGACCCAAAGCTCATGTTCACAGTGCTTTACTAAACAGAGCTGGCCATCTGAGCTTAGGCTTGACTTAGGTGAAATCATGCTGTACAAAAAAGCAAACAAATGCAAATGGAGCAGTGAGTGATGCTTTCATGGAGCTCTGAAGGTGATGAGAAAATTCCCACTGCCCTTCAGTGACCCTTAAACAAGGCAGCATTACTGCATGGGTCTAGGAGAGGAGATGAGAAGGCAAAAATCTCTTTGGCAAATGGTGACACTGGTGTCACGGTCTGGCCACCTCAGTGCTTAAATGGAGATTTTTCACTTAGCTTCCAAAAACTGCTAGCACTTGAGCCAGGGGTGTGTCTCTGCAAAATGCCACTCCAAAGTAAAATTTTTATGACCAAATTCTAATCTCTTGGAAGAAAGCAGTGTAAGAGGGTTGCTAAACTTCTCACACAGGCCTAAATACAGGCCACATTGCTGTGCTGAAACAGGCCAGTTTGTATTAAACCTAGTTGGGAGTAGGCAATGCAGATGTTAGAATGATGTGGTGTTTACACTGCATTTTGCAACAGGTAGATTTCCTGGCACTGGAGCTTGACAGCCTAGTTTGCAAAATTACTAAGGTGGATTCTGTTGGGGTGCACTGTGTGCTGGAAGAGAGATAGACCCTGAGGGCTGGAGAGAGAGCCTCGTTCTCAGACCCGGAGGTGACCCTGGGATTACAGCCAGGTCACCGGGGATGGGCTGAGAGAGGATTGGGGGTTTCTGGACAGTGTCAGCCCTATGAGATGTGATAATTGCAGTTTCTGACCTTGTAAGGTATTGTTTACTTTTTACCATAATAGGCAATGTCTGGGAAATACCCCAGGTGACTGGGGGACACTGAGGTGAACATCTTTCCTGTTGATATGATGTGATATCCTGTAGGTACTGGTATTTAAGGGAATTTCTGATGCGCAGTAAAAGGCTTTGCACTTTTTCCACCATGTGTGCAGAGTCCATGCCCATGTGTGATTACTGCAAATGGTGCCCTGTGTGAGGAAAGGAATGCTACCATG
>VXBT01005499.1:102022-155748 GCA_013400235.1 Oriolus oriolus | reverse complement strand
AAAAAAAAAAAAAAAAAGATTCATTTGGGAGAAAGTGAGCTAGGAAGAGGGAAAAAAAACCCCTTAAATTTAAGGGAAACAGTTGTGTAGCTTTCAAAAATCCTTACTTAGAGTATTAGTTGATTTGTTATGCTGTTTTAATTGTCTGAAAAGATAGCACATGCATTTGCATCCTGAGGTGGAGCAGTTAGGCCTTACCATAAAGCATTCTGTGCCTACTGCCAGTGCAGTGCACTTGTCATTCCTCACAGCTTTGAGAAAGAAAACCAGCTGGGTTTGTCTCTGAAATTCAGTGGTGGGATAATTGAGGTGAGTTGATCCAGGTGAAAATAGGCCTCTGTGACAAAGCAGTCTGGGTGTGACAAATCACACGTGACCCAGCTTTCAGACCAGCCAGGGTCAGACCACGGAAGGACCTGCACTAGAACCTGAGTGCTAACGCCCTTGGGTTGCCTAAGCAAAGAAATGCTTTCATAACTATCATCATCAAATGCACTCGTAATTAACTGCAATTAAATTGTATTTTGGAGTGCATATTGTGGAATGTGCTGCTCAGTACTCAAAATCATGATGTAATTTTGTGAGCCACGGCAGAGGGGAAACTACCCACTCTATCAATTAATCATCCTGTGGTTAGGATAGGATGCTATCAAATGTTATTAATTGGAAGGAACACATCTGATTTTTGATGTACTGAGGAAAGGAGTCCCAGAATGGAGTTTCAGCAGCAGCTTTGCAGTGCTGCTGGTGGGTTAAGGGGTTGGCTCTGTGTTCCCACAGCCCCTTTTCATATGATCACTGCAAAAGTTTGTGTGGCATCATAGACAACTGCAGCCAGTAAAACAGAAAACAGAAACCCACAAACACCAAGAAACCTCTTTCTTTAAACATAATCCTTTTTTTTGGTTTGTTTTATGAAGAAAGAGCACTTGTCCTGAGTGTGGCCGAGTTGAGCGTGGTACATTTGGAGCTGGCTGTTGGGAGAGGACTCAGCTGGGAGCTGAAGTCCCTCTGCTGCAGCCCACACGCAGGAAAGATTTCAGAAATATTAAGGAATTGATGTGTGTTAATAAGGATGTGTTTTCAGATACTTCTGGCTCGTCACTGACCATGAGCAGAATCTCGATCAGTGCCCTTCATTTTAAGCTGGGTGAAGGGAATTCTTGTGATTTTGTTGGGAACATTCTTTATAGAGAGATTATACCAACAGCTTAGTGGAATTTAAAACACAGGTACTGAACAAAGAGAAGGCTGTGTGTCCTGTGAGCAAAAATCCTGTCTCCGACAAAAAACGTGAGTTTCATTTAGTAGCGTTATCCCTCTACTCTGTGTAATATTGTGACCATTTAGTTGGTTGGTAATAATACAGGGTTTGTTACTCAGTTTCCTTAGGTCTTGAGTCACAAAATCTTATGAGTTGGAGTAAGTATCCATTGTCTGTAGAACTGAGATGCTACTTTTTTCTTCAGTTTTTGACTTATTTGAAAAACGCCAGGCAGAACAAACACAAAACTCTACCATCTCTGTTTGCAGCTCACTTCTACAGAGATGGTGTGCAGCCTTGTGATACTAAAATTTCTATTTTGAGCTCAACCATTGCCAGCCCCCAAAGTGTAAACATGAGATAAATTGAATTTCAATTTAGAATTCTTTTTTCTTTTTTTTTTCCTTAAAAGCATACAATTTGGCCCATGCTGCCTTCACCTTCTCCTTTCAAATGTTTTTTTTCCATTTGCAAGATAATTTAAGAAGCTTTTGGCAGTTGCCTCCTTAATGGTAAATCCCTGGAAAGAAAGAATACATAGTGCACAGCATCTGTTAAGTTAAATTACCCCATGGGAGAAGAACTGCCTTGCCTTTTCACTTGTATTAGCTTTTCACAAAACAGAAAATCAAGGTAAGTGGCAGTTCCTGGTGAAAACATCCCACTCTTGAATTACAGGAATGTGGCATGAGAAGAAAATATTTTATATAGAGGGTATGATTGTTAACACTCTATTTGTTTTTAATCTGTTAGAGATGAGACTGTGTTTAAACGTCTTTGTACATCTCACAGGAAAGCCTGAAATGGTTTGTTGAAAAATTAACAAGTTCAATTCATCACATTTAATGGACTCTTAAATCTGTATCATCTTATCAGAGGAGACATTAATTACAAGTGTAATTGACCAGCCAGATGTATCCCATTTTCTGTACAGCAGCCTCCACTAAAACCATTACAAAACATGCAAAGCTCTTTATCTGAGGGAGATGAGAAGTTCCCCGTGCCAAGTTGTGCTTAGGCAGTGAGATTTAGGTGGTGTTGGGTGAGCAGATCTTCCTGCATGCGGACAGTGGTTTGTGCACTGGTTTTACAGGGTTTGTTCCCAAGCTCGGAATGGTTCCCCCCCGGTGCCAGGAGGGCTCCTGGACCTGCCCCACCTTTAATTCCCTGCTGTGAGGTATTTGGGAGCTGCAGAGCCCCGTGGCCATGGAGAGTCTCTGTGCTCCTGGGCACAGAGCCACCCACGTTTTGTGTCAAAACCACACTTTTCATCATGCAAGGCAAATCATGACCAAACTCAGCAGCTTCTTCCTCGTTTCAGAAGCCGGAGCTTGGCCTTCCTGGTGCTTGGCACAGAGCTCTCAGGGTTTGAAGCCTTATTTCAACATTTGTGTAGCATTTGCAGGGCTTGTTTTTGTTAGATGTATGAGAGCCACATTTCTGCTTGAGGTAGAGTTCTTAAAAATAGCATGCCATTAATGCACACTACCAGAGCCCTGAAGCCTCTCCTGGTTTTTGAGTGGAGAATGAAAGCAGTATTAATTGCCACGTTAACACCTGTAACAATAAAGGTTCCTGCTCTTTTCTTTCTTCTTTTGCTTTCATTCAGATGACTTCCTAAGGAGTTTCTTGCTCGCTTCATACTTGGTTTTATTGTTATATTCAGCTCCCTCCTCACATCTTAAAAGTTTTGTTCCAAGTACTGCCATGATTTGACAGCTTTGAAGGAGAATAACTCCCGTAACAGCAAAGGGAGTGGGGTTAGAGCAGAACTTTGCCTAGTGTGTTTATATCTGAAGGTAGCATCTCACTGGGTGTCTTTATGAGCTTGGAATTGGGAGTCTTTTTATTTTAATCATAGCTGGAGAGCTCAGATGGAGACATTTCTGGGAGAAAAACAGGGGTAATACAATTTTCCAGCCTCATTTGTCTGTGAGGTCATTGGGGACAATGCAGTGGAGCATCATGCAGCTGGATCTTTCTTGGAAAAGTGTGAAAAGGCTTTGCAAGGTACAGGCCATGTGCAGAGGCAAATTTGGATTGGTTGTTGAAATGTCTTCAGAACAGTGGGTTTGATTTTTAGGATGGAGCTGTTTCATACTTGGGGTTTTTTATGGTCTCTGATGACGTCTGTAATTACAGATGCTGACGTCTGGAAGATCCTGTTGTGGCTTTAAAATTTTCATTTCTGTAGTGTAGAGGGTACTTGAATGTGCTAGTGTCCCAAATGTTGAGCCTCCAAATCGAGGGGAAAAAAGAGAAAAATGGAGTAGTTACATAATCTATCCTATCCTTTCAGTTGGAGTTGGTTCAAGTGGTTCTGTCAGTGGTGTGAGAGGAGAATGAAATGTGGACAGCAAGTCACACATGCCAAAAACTACAAAAAAAGAGACTTTGTGCCACAGTCTCAGCTGAAATATAAGGTTGGATATTTGTCTTAAATGGTAAGTCCTGCTGTTGCTGTTGCAGATGAAGTTTGCCCATAGATAAGGGAAGAATATATCTCTTATCTCGTAGGTGGGTGAAGTCCTCTGCAAGAAGATGTGTTAAGGGAATTCCTGTGTGGAAAATCCCTTTTTTTTTCCAAAGAGCATCCACTGCTCAGAGCACAGACCTTGAGTTCCTGAGGTGAGGAGGAAGCAGATCCCCTGACACCATGGTGTGAGCCCAGACCAGCCCTGGGACCAGCTACCCCAGCGTCAGGCCCATCTCAGAGCTCGTCAGTGTTGCTGTTAGCAGCACATCACATCTGTGTGCTCACCTGTCCTCTGTGGCACAGGGGGATCTGCTGGAGCAGTGGCTGTGCAGCCAGTCCGTGTGTTCGTGTTCTTACTTGTGCAATTGATCACACCTAATGACTTACACAGTTCCTTAGAACAATTTTTTTCTCGAAATCTTGGGGAAATTTGGCTTGGGTGAGCTTTCTGGGACTCAGGTGTTAGGTGGTTTTGTCCACTCTGAGAAATGCTGAAGGACAGGAAGCCCCCAGCCTCACTGTATCACCTGTTCATGTGTTTAGTTGGTCTTGTGGGAAAGAATGCAACTTGTGGCTGCTGGGTTTTGTCCTTTCATCGTGCACCTCTCACCAGAATCTGCTCTGGGCTTTTCTGAATGCCCCCTGGGTGGTAGAAGATGCCCTCCTAACTTTCTCCATGCTGAATGAATTCAGTTTCCTTAGTCTGTCCTCGTTTGACATATGCTGTAGCCCCTAATAATGGAATGCAGTCACCATGGTGTTTTTCTTTTCCTTTGCAGCCTGAGTGGATGCATTTTCCACATTTTTTTCTAATGATGGCTAATACCCAGAGGAGCAGGTATCCAGAATTTTCAGGTTTAGATCAGCTACTTCTTTTGAATGTAGTTAATTATCAAAGATATTATTTCAGAATATCAGGTCTTGTGCAAAAATACCTGGATAAAATTATCAAAATCTTGAAGACATGTTTTGGATTTTTTCTCCTTTTTATTATAACTTCTTAGAATAAACAAAGAGTTAAAGAACAATTGCAAGTTTTCTGCCTGAGTGCCATGTGTACAAACCTACCACCATAGTTTGAAAACACAGTAATGGGTATGCTTTCCTTCCATGTTTAAATCAAACTGAGGCATTATGGGCTAATTTTGATTTTATTTCTTTTGATTAATCAAGTTGGTCTGTAATCTTACATGATGCCTGAGCATTTATCAAGAGGATTCAGTGGGGTGGATTTTTGTTTTCAGTTGTTTTGTTTGGTTTTGGAGGTTTTTGTTTGTCTGTGTGCAGCAGCTCTCGTGGCGTTGCTGTAGCTCTGCTGTCAGTGTCTGTGTGTTCATCGTGCGAGGTTCTGAGCCTCTCCCACTGGGAGCTGAAAAACAAGCAGGGGGCACTCCGTGTGTCTGCAGTCCAAAGGGAGGTGTGTAAGAGCCTGATCAGCAGCTGGATCCCCTCTTGAGAGCTCTGAACCTAAATCATCTCAGTGCAATGATGGGTGAAAAATCCAGGTGTGGCCTTCCTGCTTGCAGAGGCAATGTGCCTTCTCAGTGAGGCCTGTGCTGGATGTTTGGTGCTCCTTGTAAATTTCCACAGCAATTCTTATGCTGATTAAAGAACAGGAGTTATGTTTCTGACAGTTCTTGGCAGGTAGAGTAGTGGTAGCAGTGTGGGAGGTTAGCTCAGACTGATTTAAAACAGAGACATGGATGGACCCTGTCTGTCACCATCTCAGTTATTTCTTATATAATAATTGGAAATGATGTTTCATAAGCTGGTGGTGACTTCCATTCAACTTCCTGTTGATGGTGTCAGTCTGTGCTTGTAGAATATCCCTTTACCAATTACCTGGGCAAACATGATTCCTGCTTCAGCAGTAATCCTTAGAACAGAATCCCAGGATATTTGGGTCTGGAAGGGCCCTCTGGAGCTCACCCAGCCCAGCCCCCTGCCCAGGCAGGGCCCCCGGAGCGGTGGCACAGGAACGTGTCCAGCTGGGGCTGGGATGTCTCCAGACAGGGACACTCCAGGCCCTCCCTGGGCAGCTGTTCCAGGCCTCCGCCCCTCCACGGACACAAGTTCTTCCTCCTGCTGGGCTGGGACTTGCTGTGGTTTATTTTATGGCCACTGCCCCCCACCCTGTCACTGGCACCGCTGAGCAGAGCCCGGCACCATCCTCTGGCACCCCTGGGAGGTGTTTGTGTGGATGGATGGGATCCCCTCTCAGCCTTCCCTTCTCCAGCCTGAGCAGGCCCAGCTCCCGCAGTCTCTGCCCGTCCCACAGATGCTCCAGACCCCAGATCACCTCTGTGGCCTACACTGGGCCCTGCCCAGCAGCTCCGTGTCTCTCTGACCATTGTGGATTTTCTGTGGCTGATACATTCTGCAGCATTCAGCTTTGTTTTGGTGTTCTCTTTAATCCTGTGAAGAAGTAATTAAGTTGAATTTAAGATTCTTTCCCAAAGTCTGCTGCATTGTAGCCATCTGCTTTTAATTTTTAATTACACAGCCTCACCTAGGAAACGCTTTTGTCTTCTCGGACAAAGCACTGTGTGTTTTGCATATGTGTGTGTGTGTGACCCATGTAACTTTCAGTGTTTTGAGGGCCAGTGCTGTTTCAGATCTCTTGAAATTAAAATGCCTTGGAGATTTTTGTGCTCACACACAGCATAAGGGAAGGGGAGATAATTGGAATAGCTGGGAAATGTCATTAAGCATTGAACTTGGCTTTGTTCAGGCTGAATTTAGGCTGTTACTTCTGCTGCCAGAGAAGATGTGTCTTTGAATAAGATGTTTTCTACAGAGTGTTTCCTCCATCAGCTTGATGCTAGAGAGAGGTTGTGATGGTGAGTGTTGGTGACAGTAGGCAGTGATTTGACAGAAGCACAATGGTTATGACTGCACTGCAAGATCTGGTAGGTGGGAAGCCTTTGCAGAAATATTTTAAGAGAGACAGAGAAAAGTGCTTTGTGCTCAGAAGTTCTTGCTGTTCAAAACGAGAACGATTCGTGTTCCTGTCAGTCAGGACAAGTATGATCAGACGACACGTGTCCTTGTGAAACAAAGAGCTGTGCATTCACTTTGGGAGGGTGTGTGATACCCTGATGGAGCTCTGGGGTTCTCAAGAGGTAGTAGAGATGCTGCTGTTTTGAACAAGGTGATGGTCCACACTTCTGTATTAGAGTTTCAAAACTAATTCTTTCAAGGCTATTCTGTCATCTTCTCCTTTGCTCTGCCTGTCCAGAACTTTTTGGTTTCTTTTAGTCACACTCTTCCTACTGTTTAATTTATTAGTAATATTTTTGAAGCATTTCAAAGTTTTTTTTTTTCCCCCTAAATTATGCAAGGTAAGGTGGTAATATTTTTGAGTTATAGAACGTGTAATACAGAACTCAACTTTTCTGTCTGCCAACCTATTGTCTGGTGTTGCAGATCTGCTTTTAGAAGGCCCTTTTGGTAAAAAGCCTTCTAAAAGGCTTGGTAAGTCAAAAAGACATTACAATAGTGTTAAGTGTCTGCTGCATGTCTTACAGTCGAGTACAGAATGTTTCTGAGGGCAGCATCCTGGCATGTGGCTGTGCCAGCAGGGAGCTGTGCCGCTGTCCCTGCTGCTCTGGGAGCCAGGCTGCAGCTCCAGCCCACGGCTTTCTGTGGTGCTGCACTGCCAGGTTAGCTTGGGCTGACCCGGGGCTGGCTCTGCTCCTCCAGCACCTCTGTCCCAGCAGGGACAGGCGCTTGTACCCCGGGGAGGTCACCCCGCTGGAGCCCTGCCCGCCCTGGGGCTGCACAGCTCCCCCCCAGTGCTCTCTCTGGGTGCCTGGCTCTGCTCTGCTGCCCTGGTCCTTGCTGACCATCACAGTCAGCAATGGAACCAGGGAACACTGGAGGTGCAGGAGGCAGCAGGGCTGGACAGTGAGAATCTCTGAGGGGTGAGTCTTCTTGCTGAGCCACTGCAAACAGTGAAATGAAGCTTCTGGCCGTAGAGAGGGCTGGAACAGGACTGTGATGCAATCCTGAGACAATAAGGCAGTGCTCCTAAAACTTTCTGGTGACAACCTTCTCCCATATTTTCCCTTAGTGGCTGCTCTGGTCCTGTCACCATCACCACATTTTCACTTTGCTGCCACTGAGTGATTTAACCGTGCTAAGCCAGCAAAAAGTTGTATTTTCTTTCTCCCACCATGAATTCCTTCTGCCACAGAATGCTCCATTGCTTGGTGCAGGGTCAGGAAGCTCTACAGCCATTGCAGAGGAAGCAGTGGGAATAGGAAGAAGAGAGAATCAGAGAGTGGTGCTGTGGCAGTCAGTAGGTGCAGTGATGTCAACATGCACACAGCTGCAGCTGCCAAGCGATTGACACCCGACACGATGGTAAGAGCTAGCGTAGAATTAAATGAGTAATTACTCCCTTTTTATAAAGTTTGCTTGTCCAGCTGTGCATTGCTGTATGAAGTTAAAGACCCACACTGAAAGAAAATACAGAAGATTACTCTAATCTGATGGGAAAGAACACAGGTAATTAACATTTTATTTACTGCTTGGCAAAAACTTGGGCAACACGGGCATTTGAAATGCTCCATCCTTGAGGACAAAAAGGTGGAGACGGGGGCTTGGAATTTGAGAATGATCCCAAAAGCACAGTGTAGGGCTCATGTTTCATGGCCTGTCAGTGAGGTACAAGAAAGAGAGCTGGGCAGGAGCCTTCCATGCCTGATTTTATGATACACAGCATAAATGTGGAGTTTCATTCATTTGCCACCACTGCATTTTTCATCTTTGTTGTATAGATACAGATATGTAGAAATACTTGCATTTACCCACAGGGATAATCCCAAGGTGTCATGAGCAAGTGATTGGCTCTGTGTCCTCACTCCCTCCTCGCTCCCACTTTGATTCAGAAACAGCTATTTTTCCATGGTGGGGTGTAACAGAAAGAGCATCATTTCATCAGTGTGCCTGCAGTATGGCAGATATTAGGTTTTCCTGTGTTTTGTTTTGTGGTGTTCTTGTTGCCTTTGTTTGTTTGTTTGTTTGTGGTTGGTTGGTTTTTGTTGCTGTTTGATTTTTTCCATTGTTGTTGGTTTGGTTTTGATTTGGTTTGGTATGGGTTTTTTGTTTTGTTTAATTTGTTTGAATTTGTTCAAGAAGAGAGATTTTTGCTGTTTGGCATAATCCTGACTGGAGGAACTGCTGATTTTGGGGACAAACTTGAGCAGCTCCTTTGCCAGGCTGTCTGTAGCACATCTCTGTCAGGGTGCAGGTGGAGGGCAGCAGTGGGACAATCCCATGGCAGCTTGGTCCAGGCCCCTGATGAGACCAAACCCGTGTGAGCTGCATCCTCCCAGCACCATGTTCTGTATAGCTCGTGCCAAACACAGAGGAAAGTGATTGTTGCTGAGGTGTGGGCAAGACACTGTGCTGGCTCTGAGGAGTTGTGTGACCTGATACCTGCACACTGGACTGAGTGCTCTCTGAGCAGTGCTGGTCACTGCATAGGAGCTGCTCTGTGCTGTCCCTTTGCAGCAAACTCTGCGTGCTTGGGAGATTGAATGGGAAGAACTTCTGCGTTAGGGGTTAGGGCTTTGTGTGTCCCTCTGTGTGCTTGCTCACAGCCCTGCATGATGGAGAAAACGGGTACTTTTTAGGTAATTTCTCTGCCACGTCGTGCGTCAGGTTTTCTAACATTGTTTGCGGCCCCCTCAGCCTCACACTGCGTTTGAGTGGGCTGGAGTTTCCTCGCTGGCACTGCCTTTGTGAGTGGTGCCTGGGGCAGCGAGTGCTCCCGGGGCAGTGCTGAGCTGATGGAGCTGTGCAGAACACTCACCTCATTTCCACAGGGAGCCCCTGAGTGCTGCTCTCCAGCCTGTGTGGTCCCGCTCTGTAAGAGCACTTCCCTGTGAATCATGCTGTGCAGATCAGCTGTGAGGACGTGTAAAACTGTGTGAAATAACCTCCTGAGATCAAGCAGGTACAGGATCTGCGTCTTCTCTGTCCACAGAATCCATCCTCTGCACTTGAGGGAAATTAAATTGATGTGGTGGGAGTGTCTTTTGTCAGTGTTGACTATTGCTCATCCTGGCTTTTCCTAGGTGCTGATAAATAGTTTCCTAGCAGTTCTTGATCTTTTCTACTTTCCAAGACATGAGTGCAGCATGTCTCATCGCATTCTTCAGACAGGCAGATGGAAGGAGCCTGAAGAAGATTTGTGTGTGTTTGTGGATGCAGAAGCTGCTGCAGTACAGCTGTGCTTGTGTTCTGTCCTGTGCTGCCTAATTCTGCCCTCACGGAAGGGGTTCAGGGTCATACAGAGCCTGCACAGCCCTCTGCCCTTTGCTTGTCTCATAACCTCCTTGCTCCATGTCTTTGGCAGCTCCTGCCTCTGAGTTCCTGAAGCTAAAAGAATGTTTTCTCCAAGTTCTTTGGTTCCAGGCTCCAGGCCTGTCAGTGTGGTTGGAGTTCTCTTCAGCTGTAGTTCTTCTTGAGAAAATCAGAAAATGTTGGTAATTGGGACAGGAAACGGCAAGCAAGGAGTTTTCCTCGAGCTTTTCTGTGTGTGTGTACATCTGTATGTAAGATGCATATGCATGTGAGTAAGCAGATACACATATATGTTATATATTAAAGAGTGTCAGGGTTGCTTCTGGGCTGCTCAGCAGCTTCTGGCATTTGAGAAGGGTTTGGGATGGGGCATTTTGGAAGCTGGAGGTCCTGTGGGGTGATGTGTCCTATGTAACATACTCATAACATCCATGTGGTGATTTCGGTTTGGTTTGCATGGACAGCAGTGATGTGTATCAGGTATTCAGAGAAGGTGACTGTGCTGCTGTGTTCTTGCAACAGCAGTCTCCATCTCTGGCATCTGAAGGCTGCTCAGAGCAAGTCTGGGCAAGTACTTGACTCTGACAGGAGAAAAAGCCGTGCTTCTGAAAATGTGTGTGCTCGGTGCCAAAAGAACAACTGCTTGGAAATGTCCTTGAGGCTTTGCAGGTGAAGCTGCTGGAGCTCCGTGTCAGGATTCACCAAAAAAGGCAGGGTGGTTGTTCTCCATTCCCACAGACACACTCAGGCCTGAGCCCCCAGCTAGGAGTGGCTGGATAACAGAGGTAACACAGTGATGGCAGGTAAAGGAAATGAGACTTCTGCCAAGCATATTAATTAGGGAAGGCGACACGATGTGCTTGGATTTCCGAAAGGACTAATGCATTCAGGTTGCCTTGGCCCGCTGGGCAGTGCTGGCATTTTTTCCCTGCAGTGACAGACTGGTCATCCCAGCAGAATACACGATGAGAAATGCTGAGAAAAGATCAGTTTGAGTAAATTGTATAAGAAAAATTAAATAAATTATTTGTGCTTAACAAATCTGTGATCAGCATCAGAAGTAAAAATTGCACACTAAATTTTAGGAGCAGGCACTTTCCCACATTCTGCATCGCTGATGTCCTTGTGTTGTGATACAGGGCTGTGCAGTGAAATTTTGGTCCATGCACACCTGCATTTGAACACCCTAAAGCAGAGTGGGCATGGCAGGATAGCAGTGAAATTCTGCAGTTACTTGCCTTCCTTAGGAGGACTTCCTGAGCTTTAAGAAAACTCAGTTTGGACATGTCTTGCAGTAAGTCTTTATTCATGTTATGCCTGTTTATTGTGAATTGTGGAGCAGCAATGAAGTGATTCCTGCTTTATTCAGCAAACTGCAGTTAGCTCTTGTGCTTAAAGCGAGCTCAATCCTAATAAAAGATTTTATTCTTTTGTAGATATCTTGAGTCCGTTTCTGTAAATTAGTTTTACTTATGTTGTTTTCTTTTAGCTTCTAGCATTTTTAATAAGTGTTTTTCTTAAGAGACTTTCCCATCCAAACTGAGAGATCTCTTTTCTGTATTTTTCCTACAGCACTTGCTAAACAGTGAATTTCAGGTGGATGCATTGGATTGTCAGATAAATAGAGGAATTAAACCCAGCAGTGTTGGTCCTTTTTCACTTTGCCAGTGAGGTGACAGATAAATTAATCCCTCTAGTAACAGAATCATGGAACAGCGTAGGTTAGGATGTACATGTCACATTATTACGTTATTACGGTGTGTAACTGTGTGTGTTTCAGGATCCCACCCTTTATGCATCTGTCTGTGGACACACTGGTTTCAGATCCTTGGCTGTGGGTTGTCGCACGCGGACACGAAAGGAACACACAGACACTCGCTCTGAGAGAGAGGGAAGCCAACCGGAAGCTCGAAGCCTCTCGGCTGGGGGATCTCGTTTATTTTATAGACCTTTAGAAAACCTCACTGATTGGATAGTGAAATTACCACCCTTCAAATACATAGGTCCAAGGAGAGATCCATCAAATGTCTCCACCTTAGGAGAAGGAATGAAAACATCTTGGGAGTTAGACATAACATGGCTTATGTTTACAGAACAAAGTGTGAGAATTTCATTTACAGAATTAAAAACATTGAAGAACTGTGAAAAGCAAGGCAGCAGTGAGTGGTGGTCATCTCCTGAGCAGCTCTGGTACTCATCTTGTGAGGAGAGACAGCTCTGCATGAAGCCCCAGCGTGTGGGAGGAGCAGGGGCACTGATGAGGGGCACTATGTGTTCATCTGTGCCCTCAGCTGGAACCCTCAGAGCTCCCTGGTCACTCAGTGTCCAGTTCAAGGGGTGCAGAAGGACTGGGCAGGGGAGGTGAGGGAGGCTTCAGAGGTTGAGCTGATCTCTGAGGAGCCCTGTTGTGCCAGGGCCTGAGAGCATGGCTTGCTTTCAAGGAGCTGGGAAGGGTATTGGGGAAGCAAGGGATGAGTTGAACTGCAGCTCATTAGAGGCTCTGACAAGAGTGATGTTTACAAAAGTTGATGGCGAATTGACTTCTGATTTACATAGGCACTGGTGGCTGGAGAGATAAAACAAGCATCGACATACCATCCTGCCTGTAATCAGGAGAATGGCCTTTGGGTGATCATCTTGCTGCACAAAAGACACACACACGAAAACCTTCTGCAGCAAACTTTGTTTTCGTACAGCGTGATAAAAATTTAGTTTTTTCTACACATTGAATCTGTAGCTGTCTGGTTTTTTTACTTTATCTAGGATATCAGGTGCATACTCTCGGGTACACAGAATGTCATATATATATATCTGATGTTGCCATGTCTAGAATACAAATATTAAAATATTTGAAGATCTTTGCAGATCAGTGAGTTGTCTAATTTTAAATATTTCCCATTCACAGAGCTGACAAACAAAAATACTGTCAGAAGTCACTCAACCTATATTGATTGTAACTGTCATATTCTAGAGTTTATGCTAGGGACTTGGATAAATTTGGTTGTAAAAGGGAAGAAAATCACAAATGCATTAAAGAAAATGACACCAATTGATGTTTAAACGTAAGAAAACAAACAGGTGTGTCATGAAACACCCAGTGAAATACACCCCAAAGCCTTCCTTTTTGACTTCTGTTCTAAAAATTAGCTCTGCAGACCTTGGTAAGCCTTGCTTTTCTGTAGTCATTGCTATGCAAGCACGAAAAGGTAGAAATGAAAAATAAAACCTTGGTTTAAAAATATTTCTCTAAGTCCCTACTCAGACATGGTCCACAGAAAGGCCCTTCTGTCTTTCAAGGCTGACTCAAAGGCTTGTGCTCTGCTGCCCTCCAGGTATCATACATCACCTCACGAGCAGTGTGCTGCTGAAGTGGTTTTGCACAAGGCTGCAGTGAGACACGTGCTAATTCAGCAACAGGGCTAAACTGTGCTAGAGCAGATGATTGGTGAGGGTTGCAGCAAGTGGAAACAGGCAAGGAAGAAAACAGCTGATTGGTGCTAGTATTTTCCTTTGCTTTAAGAATGTTTGCTCATTCTGAGAAGGCAGAGGAGAGGGGATTCCCAGAGAGTGTCAAGCCCAAAAACCTGATTGGATCAGTCAGTTGAAAGGAAGGCAGGGAGAGGAGCACTGAGCATGTCCTGGTTAGCTGGACAGGTGTTGTGGAAATGAACTCTCATTTTTAAGAGCTGGACTGCAGAGATGTATTGATCCTTTCAGGTGGGAGTGTGTAGACTGTAAGGCAGAAAATCTGTGTGTTTGTTTTTTCCTGTGGGGTTCAAAAGCCCTGCAGAAAGGGTATTGATTAACCTCCATGCTGTAATACCTACACAATCCCTCTCACTGGCGTGGTTCCAGTCTTCTCAAAGCGCTTGGTTAATTCACATCCCATGGGGGTCTGACAGCAAAAGCTCTGAGGCCGAGTAGGTTTTGTGTGTGTCTTTCTCCTGGAGCTTTCTCCTGGCCCCTGGTCCATTCTGTAGCTGTGCAGTTGTGCTCCAGGGTGGCAGGGGCACCGTGTCTTCCTCTTGTGGTTTTTTTAACCAGCATATCTGTTTAATGGTTATTAACAGCTGTGCACATTGAAATGATAAAGCAGCATCCAGTCGTAGTTTCAGCAACCCGTTAGGAAAAACAGGCGGTGTAGAATTGCTGCATCTTGCACAGTTTGCTGTGTTTGTTGGTGCTGTTGAACTGGGAGGAACTGCTGATACGCTGGCAGGAGTGGGTTATCAGTAATAACAGCCTTGCCTGCCTAGACTGCACAAAGACTAAAAGAAATCCAGCCCTTCAGTTCTGCAGCATGGAACAAAGTGTTCCAAGACAAAGGATAACTAAATATGGTGACAGCATGGGAGAATACCTCAGGTGTTTGATGTCCAGAAGTCTTTAAGAGGAGATAAGGCACATAGTTGTTATGGTTGGTGAAGACATGTTTGTGTCTGCCTTGCAGGTGCGCTGACCATCTCTTGCAGTCTCTTTTGGGTGTGCTTGCTGCTTCTTGGGTTTGCTTTACTTGCATTTTCATAGAGGCTGGAACAAGCTCTTAAAAAGACACATCACACTTGGAAATGTTCTCAGCCCACTTTAGTAGCTCATCTCTTCATTCTTTACCCATTCAGCTCTTAACAAAGCAAAGACAAAAGACAGTGCACCTTTGTAACCTCCTTCAGTGCTCTTCGTGAAGGGAGCATAAAAAACTGAAAGTCAAATGTTTTTCCTTTGCAGGTTACAGGATGACAGAATTAGGATAGAAAGGATGGAAAACCTCAATTTTGAGTACAGCCATGCTTTCCAGAGGGTTACTGACTTCTATGCAAAAGAAGTGCCTGGAACTACAGGTATGTCATTCAGATTTTTATGCAAAAGAAGTGCCTGACATTACAGGTCTTTTATTCCAGATATCTTTGAGGCATGCATCCTATTAGCCTTTACATCTGTACGGGCTTTTTGGCCACCTCTGCTTAATTTTCTGCACAGTGGGATCTTATTTTGAGCTTGGAGGAAAGTGAACATTATTTAAATAGGAATGAATACAGGGCTACCATTGCTTCTTGAAGGTGTGTGTTTAGACAGATTCAAATTTGAACATATATAGCAGCTGAGGGGGATTACTCAACATCTGAAATGTTTCTTCAAGTTCACAGAATCCCAGGGTATCTGGGTCTGGAAGGGCCCTCTGGAGCTCACCCAGCCCAGCCCCCTGCCCAGGCAGGGCCCCCGGAGCGGTGGCACAGGAACGTGTCCAGCTGGGGCTGGGATGTCTCCAGACAGGGACACTCCAGGCCCTCCCTGGGCAGCTGTTCCAGGCCTCTGCCCCTCACGGACACAAGTTCTTCCTCATGCTGAGGCTGAACTTGTGGTTTATTTTATGGCCGCTGCTCCTCATCCTGTCACGGGGCACCACTGAAGAGAGTCTGGCAACATCCTTTGACAACACTTTGAGGTATCTATATGGATTGACGAGATCCCCTCTAAGTCTTCTCTTCTTTAGACTAAACAGGCTCAGCTCCCACTCTCTCCTGATAAGAGATGCTCCAGCCTCTTAATCATCTTTATGGCCTCTGCTGGACCCTCTACAGCAACTCATTGTCATTCTTGAGCTATGGAGCCCAGAACTGAACACAGCATTCCAGATGTGGCCTCACCAGGCCAGGGCAGAGGGGCAGGATCTCCTCTCTGACTTGTTTGCCATACTCTTCCTGATGCACTCCAGGATCCCACTGGCTGTCCTGGCCCCAAGGACACTCTGTCAGCTCATGGTCAACTTGTCGTCCACCAGTACCCTCATGTCCTTCTCCACAGAGCTGGTCTCTTGTAGGTCATTCCCAATCTGTCCTGATACTTGGGGTTATTCCTCCCCTGGTGCAGGACCTGTACTTGCCCTTGTTGAACTTCATTAGGTTTCTCTCTGCCCAGCTCTCTCAAGCACAGCGTCCCCTTGGTGAAGCCCTGCTGGCCAGTCCTGATGACCTTTCCTTCTGCATGCTTGGTGATGACCTCCAGAGCCGCCTGCCCCTTCACCTTCCCAGGGATGGAGGTGACTGGCTGGGAGTTTCCTGGGTCCTCCTTGTTGCCCTCTTTGAAGATAGGAGTAACAGTCTTGTTACTAGGTTCTCAGGTTCTTGTGCGTGTTACCTGAGAACAGGAGAACAGCTTTAAAAACATCCCCCAAAAAACCTGAACTGCAAGGGTTTTTAAAAATACCAGTTTATGTTGTGGTAAAGTGGAGTGAGTTTTCCTGTTGTTGCAGCTGGAGCAGGTACTGTAGCAGAGCACTGTGCACAGAAATGGAGATGTCAAAATTCCATTCTTAGTCTGTATGTTTAGAAGTCTGTTATCCCAACAGTTAATCATGTTTTATGAAGAAAAATCCGTGGAGTCAAATGTTTTCTGTTTCATAAGGTGTTTACACTATTGCAGTGTTCTGCATTATTTGGAACCATAAGTGTTATTTTGGAGCCTTGCTCTGTGTTGATTTATAGATCTCATAAAACACTGTACATACATTACAGATTTCTATTAGAATAAATTGAAAAGCTGATTGTTCTTTTTCTACAAAACATTAGCAGTACACAGTGAGTTAACCAGAAAATAAACATTCAACCAGAAAAAATTTTTTTTTTAGGTCCTCAAAAACTATCTGTAATACTAAGCTTGGATAAGCCTGTTATTTGCTCTCTGGCAGCAGTAATTGCATATCTCAAAGAATTTAATTTGGAAAAGATGCTTTACAATCCCAGGTAAGTTGCCTTATATAAACTTCCAATTCAAAGCACCAGTTCCTGCAAGTTTTAGCAGACAGCGTCCCTGATTGTAATGAAAAACCCGCTAGTGATAAACATAGTCTTTGTAAAAATTACACCTTACATTTGATTTCCTAATCAGAACTGAAAGAATCAAGTGGTTTCTGTGAGTGGTGTTTCATGAAAATCTTTATGAAGTATATTTGTGTAGACATTACTGTCAGTGATGTGAATGAGCGTGTACTGCTGCCAAGTGTTACTGAGAACAAACAAGGTGCAAAAACTGGTAGATCCTAGGGAGAAAACTTTAAAGTGTGTTTGTATTAGCTGTCACATCTCAGCCTCAGTTTTATTGTGTAACCAAAATGTAGGGCTTTTTTGGGCAGCTTTAAAAAACCCAAATTGCTGTTGCAACTTAGCTTTGCAGATGTCATTGCAGTTTGCCAGCAGTGTGTAAATAATGCTTTCTTTCTGTAGTTCTGGAGGCAGGTGTAAACTCGAGTGTGTTGTGCTGCTCAGGCAGTACTCAGCAGGTCTGCTTGAGCTGTTGAATCTAGTTATCAGTTTTAAAGAAAACAGGCATTTAACACATCCTGGCTTTCTGGAAAATCCCTTGGCTGGACTCAGTAGTAAGTAGGAGTGGGGAGAAGGATCACTACGAAAGCTGCTGCTAGACCACCACCATTTGTGCAAAGTTACTGCAAAACCACACAGACAGGGATGTAATCCTGTCACCTGTTACGTAATCCCAACAGTTGGGTTTATTAGATATGCTCAGATGAGTAATCAAGATTTGTGACAGGATTATGCAGATGGAATCACATGAAAATGAAGATGTTGCTGCTAAAGCTTCTCTTATCCTGTCCTGCATGAGTATAAAACATTGCTGTCCTACCTGGCTTAGCTTTGAAAATGTCACTGAGGCTTGTTAAATAAAACAGCTTTATCTGTTGTGGATCCTCTGTAAAATATTCTCCCAGTTGTCTCTGTGTTCCTCTGTCCCATAAGTAGGGAGGATTTAATAAAATCAGTCTGTCTGCAGACTGGAAACTTAGAAATATATCATGTCATTTGTAGATCATTCACGTGTTGTATGGGATTCTGAGAGTTTGAAGCCTAATTTTGAAGGGCTCCCTACATTACCAGGTGCATTTAAGGAATCAACTGCTGATGCCAGCTTTAAACACTTTCTAACACTTTTTCAGGTGTCCATTGAAGTATTTGGGAATTATACATGTGTTCTGAATTTTGGGATGGATTGTTTTCCTTAGGTCACCCTTCTCTCCAAGTTGTATTTAAATGTTAACAAAACGTTTGATGTGCTTATAGACCTAATGGGGAAAGAATTCCTGTGGCATCTCCCCTGCTGATCCATCAAGGGGTGTGCTGGTCTGTGGTGTTCCAGCACTGTGGTGTGCCTGATTATCTTCTCTGACTGCCTTTCTTTTTTTTTTTAATTTTTTTTTTTTAATATGCTGGCAAAGGTGGAGAAATCTTGTAGAGTTTCTGAGGAAGAAAATGAATTCCAAGGAAATGCCTTTTCATGGTCAGCTCGCGGGTCACTGCTGTCACGGTGTGTGCAGTCACACGGGAGGTGAATGTTCTTTCAGCTGGAGAAAAATGCGAAATCCACCTTTTATGTAGAAGTAATTCAGTAGCAGAGGACAAATATAATTATGTGGAGGCTTATGTAGCAGCAGTCAGTCACATTTGTAACAGCTGCATCCTAAAATCAACTACATTATAGACTGGGAAGGAAAAGCACTAAATCTTAGCATTGACATTTGCCTGGTGAAGGTTGCTGTAATGGATTTCTGGGGAATGTATGAGCATCTGAGTGAAAAGGCAAAGAAATACTTAATATCTTGGTGATGTTCTGTGAAGAAATGAAGTGACATTTTTTGAGATAACTTGCGGTCAGGAGCTTGGATCCTGCCGTGTTTATTTCTAAAGTCTTTGTGCTCTGACTACCCAGTATTGAGTTCCACTTGCTGTTTGTAGTGTGTCAATGCGATCAACAAAGTGAGCCAAATATTGAGGCAAACTCAACTTCAGTATTTTTCCTAATGCCAGTAAAATGCTATCTAAATACTGAAAAGTGAAAGACTTTTAAGCAAATGATGTCAGGCTCATGAATCTCCTGAACTGGGAAATAGAAGAGAAATAACTTCCACTGCAGTGTCAAGTAACTTAAAATTCCTGGAAGAATTCAGGTCAGTGAGCATACGCAGATGAGTCAGAGAGCATGAAATTGGAGCTGTGAGGTAGTTTTCAGTGTGTTAACGTGTCACAGGTCTGGATGAAGAAGACCTGTTTGATTGGAAGAATGACAGAAAAATTCATTTCACCTCTGTACCTTCTTTGGACAAACACTCTTCTGCCAACTGAAAAAAAAATTCCATTTCAGTTCAGTAGGAAGAGTCATGAAATATCATAAAAGTCAAGGAATCCTCATTGGTGGCGGGGGGAAGCAGGTTTTGCTCTATTATGTAGATGAAGCTTACAAATCTACTTTTAAGATCCTAAAAAAAAGCAAAATATTACACAGAAATAAAGATTTCTACCACAGCAGGACCCCAGGGTATGGCCAGGCTGCTTTAGAGTTCCAGCAGCAAGTAAAAATAGATTTAATAATGAATGGCACAAAGTTTTGTTAATCAGTGTGTTCTAATACCATTACATATGGAGAGACCTTTATTAAAGGCTTTTGTCAAGAGGTTGGTACACATCTAGGAGAGGTTTTCAAGTACATTTGAGTACCCAGTTTTGTTTGGAAAATCATAATTTGCATAGCAGTTTCTGAGGAATTGTGTCTTGGTGTATTTCAGTTTTACCTCTGTGCTTTCCAGCATGTTGGATATGGAAAAGAGAGACTTTGTAGATGGATGAACTTCAAAAAATGCAGGAAATAATACACAAACCAAAAAGAGATTAAGATCAGAAGTTCTAACCCTGTGGAAATACTCACTAATGACTTTAAACCTGGTTAATTAAATACAAAACAAAGTCTGGCCTTGACATCCTTTGCTACACAAATTGTGGTAAATCTCTTTGGTATGAAACCTAAAGAAAACTAATGCTTCTGAAAAATGGAGAGACTTGTTTTTACTTCTTAAAGCTTTTAGAGATCCCTGTATTTCTTGTCTGCATAAGTTCATTCTGTGGTTTATTCACCCCTAGGGATCTCAAAGACATCGACTCTAGAGCTCTGTAAAAGGTAATTGAGCAAAGAAAATCTGTTGCTTTCAGGGTGCCTTGCAGTTTCACTCAGAAACCTTAGAGATTTGGACAATTAAAGTAGTTGAAAATTCCTGATCTAAATAACATGCATTCACTTAGGCTGAGATACCGAGTATGAAATTATGTATATTATCTCCTGTGGAGAAAATAATGAATGCAGCATTAAAACCACCTTCCACTGCAAGCTTCTCGAGCGGCAAAATCACAGAATCCCAGACTGGTTTGGATAAGAAGGGGCTTGAAAGCCCATCCAGTGCCACCCCTGCCACGGGCAGGGACACCTCCCACTGTCCCAGGCTGCTCCCAGCCCCAGTGTCCAGCCTGGCCTGGGACACTGCCAGGGATCCAGGGGCAGCCACAGCTGCTCTGGGCACCCTGTGCCAGGGCCTGCCCACCCTCCCAGGGAACAATTCCTTTATAGAACAAAATCTCTCCTGTCTTAGTTTAAAGCTGTTCCCCCTTGTCCTAACTGCCTGTGTGGAAAGTTCCTCTCACTCTTGTTTATAAGCCTCCTTAAGTACCGAAAAAACGACAGAGATGATCCAGTTTCTCCAGTAACACGTAATGATTGCAGTCTGAGGATGTGCTTCGCTGTCCTGAAGCGGAACAGTACCCTTTTCATGCTCACCATTGTGTGGTCCTACTCTGAAAAAGTAATTGTAGGAGTAGGAACCTCATTCTCATGTAAGATTCCTAAAGCTTCCTAGAAGCTTGTGTTTGTTTGCTCTTTCCTTTTCGCTAAGCCCAGAGCTGACAGACCCTGCCTTGCTGCGCTCCTCCATCACGGACTTGCCAGCTGTTTCCATTGCTTGGGTTTGGTGCTGTTTGAGGACTTGAGACTGCTGCACGTCTGTTCTTTGAAGCTGAGGTCACAGTGTCACCTACAGGAGGAGTTGTGGCCTTGTGATCCTGTCAAAATTATTTCTGAAAGGTCACTTTCAGCAGTGTGGGAGAGGGCTGATAGTGGCACAGTAGCATTTCACACAGGCATCGTGCTGAGACCTTTGCTGCAAAACCAGCCCTGACTTAATAGTTACTTACAACCTTCTTCTGCCATTTGGTCTCTAAATACCTTATCAAGAATATGGGCTTTTTTCACGTTTTTATCAAGTTCTGATCCCAGGCTGAAGGAAGATGAGTAGGTGGAAGCAAAACATGTTCTGTGCTGTGACATGTGGAATTGTTGGTTGGGCATATCCTGCAGTTGATCTTGACTGTTACTCATATACTCTAAACTCTCAATTACCAAGATTAATAGCAGGGTAAAGTAACTCAGATAAAGAAAACACCTGGGTAATGTAAGACACACATAATTTATGCTGTGAAAACAACTTCAGCTTGTCTGATCTGAAAGAACTGTAAATATACTATGAAAGAACATAGTACTTACTTTTCACAGTATACTGTGAAAGCAGTAAATCCAGTGTGCAGCGGAACAGAGTGAGTTGTCTTCAGACTCTGAGCAAGCCCTGCTGTGCACAGAGTGTGTCCTGTGCTGGGTGCTCTAAAGCCAGGAGAGGTGGGGAGCACCAGAGCCAGTAAAATCCACAGTCCTGAAGCTCCGATGTGGCAGGAGGGCCCAGGAGCATCCTCTGGCTTTTGGGAGGAGGTGGGAGGGCTTGGTTCTCACCCAGCTGGGTTTGAGAGACCAGAGGCTGAAGCAGTGGCAAACAGGGAAGCTGCAGTTGGTTGTGGGGGCAGAAAGGTGCTTTTGGAACACCAGATGGGATTTGTTGTTTCATGCAGGGAGGGAGTAGGAGCCAAGCAGAAATCGTTCCTAATTAATTTTTGCCAGCATCAGCAGTTGTGACTGAAGATAATAAAGGGAGTATTGTTTTGTTGCTTACAATGTTGTGTAATTTGGAAAGTGTTGCTGGTTTTGCCTCCAGTGTTTTCTTTTGCTGGTCAACTTCACTGGTTTCTGAAATAGCACACAAAGCAGAATAATTATGACTATGGGTACAGTTCTGAGTCAGCTGTACTTCCAAGCTGTCATTAAAGTTCTTGAGGGCCCTCAGTAGAATCTGCTTTTTTTACAATTCTGTGAAAAATACTTCTAATTTGACCCATTATTTAGGAAAAAAACTGGTAACAGGCCCAAGCACCTGCATACAACATAAATATATAAGATTAGTCTTTGAATATTTCATGTTTTGGAAAGTTTTGGTGCTGTTCTTGTTTTTAGTGTAGCAGCAATGCAGCTGTGCATGCCTAACAGAAAAGGTTGAGAATTCAAGTACTTTTCCAGAGGATTTCAAATTCAATGCACTGAAAAAAATTTTGTGAAAAGTCAAGGAAACAGTTTTAAATCTTGCCTAGCAAGTGGCTCTGCTTAAGGCAGCAAAGAGTGTCCTAGATTCTGTGCAAGGGGCAGTCAGCAGGATGATTAACCCAGACAATCATGACTTGATTTGTCAGAAGCATTTAGTGGGGATATTGCACGTCACAGTCCTGACTACGACGCGTGTGTCTGAGACTCAAATGATTTTCGTATCTAATAAGATTGCACTCCTGCTACCATTATTTTATTAAATAAAGCAACACAACCTTTGGGTTGGTCTCATCCAGTTCTGTTGAGGAGTATCAAAAGTCAGGTAATTTTGGTCATTGTTTTTTCATATTAAAACAAAGTCAGATAGTTTCAATCTCCCCTGTTGCTATTTTCCTACATAATTGCACTTGCAGCCTGTTTAAATTTGCAGTAGTCATAAAAAATAAGAATATGTATTTTAATATCTTGTTTTGATGGTGAGTTGTGTTAAAAGTCTGTTCCACTCTTAAAGTGTTAATTGTTAGTCCTGTCCTTGCTAAATTGTAAACTGAATAAAGTAACCATTTAGTAGAAAAGGGTTAGATAACAGGAGGGCTGGATTTTGTTCTGAGCTTTGTCAGAGTCATTGTAGGAAACGGGGAAGTGAGTCTGAAATTTTATTTTCCCAAGCAAAAAGTTAAAAGAAGTTATTAATGTTCAGTTCTTATACTTATTTGAATAGATTTTAATTTCTTACATGACTTTTAAAAATGTATTTGTATAACTATTGAATTCTTTAATGTGAGAAACCTGACAGTGTTTCAGTATTGTGCCCATGGCCAAATTTAAGATATAACATCTGAAATTCATCTCCCCAGCAATTTCAAACGGTTGTCCAGTGAGACTGAATACATGACAATTAATGGGACAACCATGAAAAATCTTGAAATTTTACAGAATCAGGTAAGGACAAATGTAATGTTTTTGTAATAAATGGTGAGATTTTCACAGCTGTTTGACATACTTTTCCCAGTGAAGTTCATCAGATTTGCAAATCTGACCCATAAGTCTTAAATTATTTTAAATGGGATCAGACTGAAGGAAGATAACAATTTCAGAAGCATAAAAGAAGTTAATCTGTACTAGCTTTTAGTATGAGTTAGAAACGTTGCTGCACTTTGACTAACAAAGAACTTTCCTAAAGTTTAATTTCCTCAGCAGCTGCAGTTGAGTGATGTCTGCAGTAGGGTTTGTTTCAGTGCTCCTGTTTACAGCTGTATGCACAGACTTATTTTAACTGTTTGATTCATTCTGGTTATTTTCTAAAAACTACTGTGTAGCTAAAGGAAAAACGTACTTCAATATCTTCTGACTCCTGGAGGTACTTGATGTAAGGCGCTGTTGCTAATGAATGTACAGTTGCCATATCTTAGAGCCTAAACACAATGCTTTGGATAATATGAAGATCCTTCCACTGCAAAACTGACTGCTCAGTCACCAATAATTCAGCTATTTTCATTATTTCAGACTGACATGAAAACTAAAGGGAGCCTGCTCTGGGTCTTGGATCATACTAAAACTTCCTTTGGACGTCGAAGATTGAAGAAATGGGTAACCCAGCCCCTCCTGAAATCCAGGTGAGGTGGTTCCCTATCCTGGGCTACATCTGTGTTTTATAGTTGTGATAGTGAGTATGCCTGGTTAATTTGTTTGTCCAGAAGACCTGAGATCCACAGCAGAGTTTGCACAGGAAATGACACAGTAGAAGTTGTATTTAGGATTCAAGGAGGTAAACCATTCTTTCTGGACACACATAAGTACTAGTGGGTTTGGACCAAGTTAGAAATTGCTTTGCAGAAATTAGATTGGGCACCATTCTAATTCTGTATCCTTTTTTAAACAGTTAATGAGGATCACCTGAGGCTGGAGGTTGCTTTATTCCTAAACTTGCCAATTGATGTTGGATGTGTCCTTGTTTCACAAGTATTGACATCCCTGATGTGTTTAATTTCTCCTAGAGTAGCCATGGATGTTTTTATTATCTCTGTGTACATGTATTGCACAGGAGAGGGTTCCTTTTTATTAATCTCGAAATGTGATGATTATTTGGCCACTTCTGTGTTTTGACCTCTGCTGTGTTTTGACCACTGATTTATCAGTGCTTCAGAAATGCTATGTTTTGTAGCGGTATTATGCTGGTTTTCACTTGTCTCAGTTTTGGAATGGACTCTATATTTTCTGATTTCTCTTTGCTGACTTGATTTGAGTGTTGTGCTTGAATGTGAGGTAAATAGCAGTATTGAGTCCATGGGCTGCATCTGCCTGCATTTTGAGTTTTTGCATCCATTCATCTCAATGTGTGTTTCCTGAGCATTGTCAGTGTAGAGTTCATTAAAGCTGTCACTGTGTTCCCTTCATTTGTAGCATACAGGAAATCTTTGGACATGATTATCCACAGGATTTCCCCCCTCTGTTTTACTTTTGAGAATATATTAAGCAGTTCTAATGTTTATTACTTTTTGACAGGTTTAAATAGTGAGGTATACCAGTGTTTTAGCATCTTGCTGTTGCTAGTAATTTACAAGTGCTTCTTCTCAAGCATCTTTTTTTCCTTGACCAAATCTAATATATTAAAGCACTGTACTTCTGAAGCATCACTACCTAATTTTCTTATTTGCCTTTTTGTAGTAAGTTACTTTCAGTGGGCCTTTTCAAAAAAAATTCTTCTGATAATGCCTTTCATGTATCTTACCTACTTCCAAAGGCTTTTGATGTGACCATCTCAAACAGCATGGAAGTTAATCAGGGCATTGAGTTCACCTGAAAAGCATTTAGGTAGAATTTCACTGCCACTTGGCAGGAACAAAGGGAAATAAATCATTTTGTTTCTCTTCCTGCCCTGGAGGCCTGCTGGGTTTGTCCGTGCAGTTGTCAGCGGAGGGAGCCAGAGCACTGAGGATGGCCCCGGGCAGGACCCGGCTCGGGCTCCTCCCAGACCTCTCCGGCCGTGCTGCTCCCGAGTGACCACGCCTGTGGGTCAGCAGCTCAAGCACCGCTCCGCAGGGAAATGGAGCTCTCACCCTGCACAGCAGACAGCACACTGCTTCCCTGAGCACTTGAGGCCCTCTTTGTTAACCAGTGTGTTTAGTCCAAATTCTCCCTTGTCTCAGTGCAGAACCATCTTCACAGGTTCGTAGTTCTGTTTCCTTCTCTTACTCCTCTGCTCCTTCCTGCTCTAGAGAGTGATGCTTGGCATTTTCAGGCTTCTGTAGCTGGAGGTGATGGTACTCCTCAGTACTACTTGAAGCTGAAGAAGCTGTTTTGCTCTGTGTACTTCTCCCTTTCTGACTCTCAAGTTGTAATTTCGCATAGTTAGTGCATCAGGCATCTGGCAGTATTGTTCCAGTAATGCACACAAATGCACTCAGCAAGCATTCCGTAATTGTAATTCACCTGTGCCTCCTGGAGTGACATTCTCAGAGGAAGTAAGGCTTCTGTACTGCATCTTTCAGTCAGTGAGTAGGTGTATCAAGAAGTGAGAGGGTGTAATTACTGCTTTATGCATTAGAGTTGAAAATCACTTGGGATGATGACTAAATTTCCTGTGAAGAAACCATACATTAGGTTGAATAAAGATGGAATATGTGCAGACTCATTTGGGCAAACTTGAGGATATTCTTTAAATCATCTGTGATGCAATACATGTAGAGACAAGATTTGTGTGTTTGGGAAAAAAAGAAATGGCAAAAAGAAGCTTAACCAAGAGGGGTGTAATGTCCTCACTTACTCACCTGGGTACACAAAGATAATGAGATAAGATTGTATCAGTCGCCGGCAACTGAGCTTTTTAGGAAGCATGACAACAGTTGTTTTCCTGCAGCAGTTACGTATTTTATGTGGATTATAGAAGTGTTATCTTGCCTCTGAAATTCAAGTTCCATCGAGTGCCTTTCTCACCTGATGTGTGTAAGTGGAGTGGAAGAAAAGGAAAGAGATGTCCCAGAGCATTTCTGAGTGAGTGAAATCTGCCGTCCCCAGTCAGGCAGTTCCAGCAGGAGAAGCAGCAGAGCAGCCAAGGGGCTCAGGACAGCTCTCAGGGTCCAGTGTTGCAGCGCAGTGTGATCTTTGTGTCTGTGTGCAACAAGTACAAATAATCTCTTTCCTCATGTGAAATAGATCTCAGCACCCTTGGGGCCGATGTGAAAGTCACTGCTCTTGCAGTAGCTGCATGAGGAGCAAGGTTCATTCACACAGGCCTGTCTGAACTCTGTGGCCTGTGTGTACAGACAGCACCGCATCGGGGAGGTGATTCTCCCACCCTTCCCCTCCGCTCCTGGAGAGGTGGAATGTCTTTTAACCATCAGTGGGCTGACAGGATGTGTGTTCTGGTACTGCAGCCAGGGAGGAGGGAGAGACCTTGCTGTGGAGCTGGGAGAGAACCTGGCTGTTGTTTCCCTCTGTTGCAAAAGTGCCTCCTTGGGGTTACAAGAGTTTCTAATGCAAACTTTTAAAAGCTTAGGATTATATGTGTGAGATAAACTGGAAGTGGTAAAATATTTGGGATGTGTGATGTGCACACATTAGTTTGCACTGTAAACTCTTCCCTTGGGGTGTTCTGTACAGGTTTTTGAGGGTTTTTGTGTTTGAAGTAGTTTAAACAGACCGAGTGACCCACAAGTGCCTAGGTTGTATTTCTTTAATATTCTTTTGTCTCTCTTAGATTTTTAGTGTTATATATGATGTGCCTGCATTTGTTTGTAGCCAATTTATATTCATGTGATCTTTTTCTAGTTAAAGCTGATGTTTAAATCTCAAGGA
Source organism: Oriolus oriolus (assembly GCA_013400235.1). NCBI lineage: Eukaryota > Metazoa > Chordata > Aves > Passeriformes > Corvidae > Oriolus > Oriolus oriolus. Next base: position 128,644 of record VXBT01005499.1, on the reverse strand, counting down.
AGAAGAAAAATTGTACCTATTTAGACAGTTGCCAAAAACATGCTAACCTTTGCTTTGTGCTTTAGAGGAACCAAGATTTTAATTACCTTTAAAAAACTGAGTTTCCGTTTTTTCCCTGGGATTCCAGTATACTTTGTCCCCCTTTTCTTCCAGTTCTAGATGAGATGATGCTTTTATAATACTGAAGCCTTGTAGGATAGTATTGATAATTACTATTAGTCTGAATGTACTTTGTCCTCAGGAGCTCAGAATGACTGTAAATATAGCAAATTCAGAACTGCACACTTCAGGACTACAGACAGTTCCTTATCTACTCCTGAAGAAGAGGAAGAGTGTAAATTGGCATTGCTAGTTCAACATGACTTGCTTGGAGGATATATACTGTAGAACTGGGAAGAAGAGGGTCCCTTTATAGTGAGATTGGCAGTGACATGTCTTTTGTAATATAAAATAGTGTCTTGTTCTAAATTTTCTCACTTTGAATGCTTTGAGTGCTGTTGTATTTATACTTCTATACACAAAGTATAATCCTAAAGGAAAGTCTTTCAAGTTTGACTTTGTCCTTGTTCTCATAATTAAACTATCAGGGTGGTAAAACAAACAAACAAAATGTCCTTGAAGAAACCCATCTTAATTCGGACTTAAACTGGTTCCCATTTGATACCATCATCATCCAGAGCAGGATTAGATTATTACTTTTTTTTTTTCCAGCAGTAATTTATGAATAAAATACACTGATCCTACAGCAGGGCTAAATTTTCCTCCTAAGAATAACGACTTTATAGAATCAGTGCCAGTATAAAATGTACAAATGCAGGTTACAGCACATGCCTGAGATCTCAAAATTGTTGTAGGAAAGAAAAAGATTGCAGCATCATCACATATATTGATTCATTTTTGCTAGCTGTGTTTTGGTCCCTTTGAATGCTGTGTCTAATTCCTTATAAATGGAGCAATCAGGCATTCATTCATGTTGGCTAAAGTAGCTAATTGTTCCCTTTTTAGGCACAAATAGCTGAAATACACTGTGTATGAACATAAACAAAAGTGTTTGATTACCATTTGCATATTTTGGACGTTCTTTTAACAGATGTGAGGATAAAGTTTAGGGTACTTGTATAGTGCTGTTAAGTGTTTGAGATCCATTCAGGGAGATTGTCCTGCTGCATGTTCATGTTGGACCTCTCCGGAGAGGCATGAGACTTCAGGAGTTTTGAGAGTAAATTACTTGAAAAACAAATGAACAGATCCAGAAGGTTGCTCAATTTTCTTAAGTTTCACTTAAATTTCACTGTACTAATTATGATAGAATTACCCTTGTTTGTACTGTTTCATCGGTGCTCATGGATAAAATTCCAGCGGTCACACCAACATTTCACAGATCAGGGTTCGTCCCATAAATTAGCCAGTTTCTAGCCTAGCCAGCATGTAGGTAAAAAGCCAGAGGTAAGGGTGGCATCCCAGCCTTCAGGGGGAGGGAGCACCCAAGAGTGGCCGGGGCCCATGGCGAGGGGAAGGACAGAAGTTGGAGGGTGCACAGAAGGCCCCGGAGTTTCGTTAGCAAATTACACACTTGGCGGGGCAATTGGTCTGTGAGTCCCGAGCGGGATGAGCACACAGCAGTGGGGTTTGACCAGAGGGAGAGAGAGGTGGATTGGAGAGGGGAGAGAGGACGAAAGGGGGAGAGGGGTCATTGTTCCTGGCCACAGCAGTGGTGCAGCTGATGGGAAGTCTGGCCCTGGGGTGTGCACACCTGGGCCCCCACTCCTGCAGAGACCTGTTCAGGGTAAGATCTCCTGCCTTAGAGATGAGCCCCTGGCTTTCTGTGCAGCGTAGTTCTGAGAGGCAGGCTGTCCCAGACCTGTCTGGAGAAGGGTCAGGGGCTCCAGGGGTGTGGGGTGGTCCTGATGCTCCCGCTTCCTGACCTCGTTCCTGTGCTGATCTCCAGCAGGCACAGCACGGATGTTTGTCCCGGAACAGTGCATCCCTGCCTCTGCCACAACAGTCCTTGGGCCCCTGCTCCAGCCACAACAGTCCTTGGTTGGCATTGCCAGCAGCCTTGGCTGCCTCTGCAGCCGTCACCCGTCGGCGCTGGGGACTTCATCCCCTGACCTGCCAGGCTTCTGCAGTAAGCCAGGGCTTCACCTGCTCTTCTTTGAAAGGACATCCTGAGTTTATAGACTGCATACTGGTAATTCTACCAGGGCTGTGGGTTTTGATGGCATCAATTGCCTGTCATGACAGGGAGTGGTCTAAAGCAGGGGACACTCTGTACCATTTAACATGGTCTTTAACTTAATCAGCTCATCCAAAGTCTTCCTTCGTGCACCGAGGTCTGAGGGGAGGTCAGAAAAACCCCATAATATATAAGTGAGTAATTTAAATGATACATTTTCATTCTTTGCAATGCTGCAGTTAGGAGGCTTTGATTTAGATACCATAGTCCATGGAAGGCGATGTTTTTTGTTTCATACTCTTCATTATGTTTTTTAAGGGGTTGAATTCCTGTGACTGACAGTTCTGCATATCATGGTTCTCTTAGAACAGATTTAATAAAATTAATTTTACTTGCCTACACTGTACTTGAGTTATGTCCTTAGCACGATGAATGAATTCATACTGTGTGCATTTAGCATGGGTTAAGAGATTTCTGATAAATTTGTATTTATTTACCTTGGATTTAAATAATACCTTACACGAATGAAAATGTGCTGCAGTTCTTACATTGCAGTTACGTTATCAATTTCACTCTGCTTTAAATGTAATGATATATTATCACTTCTAAAAATGTTGGGTTTGCTTTGCTGCAGGAGAGACCAGCGGATCTCTGTTACCACTCCAGCAACCAGCAATCCTGTTTGCACTGCTCAGATGTTAATTCAGTGCAGTGCTTTCGTGTCTGCAGCCTTCTGCTTTGTCAAAATAATTTTTAGTTCAGGATTCAAACATCTTCTTCGTATTTTCTAATTTTCTACATTGTTCACTATTTGGCAACAGAATAATGCAGGGGAGTATCTCATTATTTCACTTCAAGTAGTTCTTTTAAATGACTGCAGTAACAATTCTGCAGTTAGATTTTGTTATGCTTAAACACACTGCAAAGTGATTTCAGTATTGTATTAATGATGCTATTCTTAGAGGGGGGTATGGCAGAAATGAGAGTATTGCTTTTAGTCAACTGAATTATGTTACATTATTCCACAGAAGATTGCTTGGAAAATTGGGTAAAACTCAGATTGCTGACATAGTTTATGCAGATGAGAAAGAACAGGCTAATATTGCACCTAAATGCAGCATGAAGTAGTAGCCAGTTTGGCTGGCTGTTGAGTTTCTTTGCATCATGTTAGATTCAGGTTTTCTGGTGGTGGAATTCTTTCCCAGAGCATGCAGAGATTGGCAACCCCAAAGTGTACATCATATATGCTGGATAACTCTGCAGTGCAGAACAAATTTCTTTAGAGATGGCTTAGCAACTGAGCAGTGTAATATATTTATATATTGGCACTCAATAAAATGTCTGTTCATTTCAGTCTAAATATTTAAAGTTTAAAAGCATACTTTGAAATTCATCATCTGTTTTTATAGTATCTTGTCCCCGTCCTTCCTTCCTCTTGGGCATGGTGTTTTACACAACTCTTTGCTGTACTTTCTGACTTTTGAAACAGGAATCCCGCTAGGTTTTCTTTACAGGTGGAAAAAATGGGTTGTTTGGTACTGAATGCCATTTTCCTGACCCTTTCTTATTTCTGGGATTAAAGCAGAAAAACTGTATGGATGCTTAGTTCCAGATTACTGGAGCTCCAGTAACACAGCCATATGTGAGGATGATTAAAGTGCAGATTAAGCTTTGGAGGGAGGAGTTTCTGGAATATCTGCATCTATTTAACATGTTACTGCCAGTTTCCAGTTTGCTACATAGTAATGGTGCTGTTTAAGTTACAGTGCTCTGGAGTGGAGTTTTGCTGCTTACAATAAGCTTTTTATAATAAAAAAGAAAGGTTTTTATCTTGTGTAAGGTACATATATTTATAATTTGACAGTTGAGTACTCCCTCATGTGGAGGAGAAGTGTTCCAGGGTTTCAAGTACAGCAAACTTCAATAATGCTCCATGAAAATGGAATTGTGGGCGGTGACGCTGACCCTTCAGAACATCACTGTGACTGCTGGCTTTGGGGCTGTGTGCTCGGGGTGTTTTTTGTGGCTCTGTCACCGGTGTCAGCACGGCTCAGGTTCCTCCCAGTTCTCCCACTGTCGTCGGGAGCACCACTCTGCTGGACAGGGCTGAGATCTCTGCTCCTGGGGTCACTCACTGCCTCAGCCCTCTCTGCTGGACAGGGCTGAGATCTCTGCTCCTGGGGTCACTCACTGCCTCAGCCCTCTCTGCTGGACAGGGCTGAGATCTCTGCTCCTGGGGTCACTCACTGCCTCAGCCCTCTCTGCTGGACAGGGCTGAGATCTCTGCTCCTGGGGTCACTCACTGCCTCAGCCCTCTCTGCTGGACAGGGCTGAGATCTCTGCTTGCTGCCTCACCCCGGCAGCCCGGCCACGCTGCTCAGGATGCGGGCTGGCCAGGGCTCGGAGTGTTCTGTGCCCGAGCAGCACCCCTGGCAGTGGCTGCTGTCTGCTGCTGCTGCTGCTGCCCACAGGAGTGGGGGAAATGTGTAAATTTGTGTGTTGGCATTGCTGGAGTGGTGGATCAGGTGTTCTTGTGACCTGCAGCAGGACTGCTCCGCAGAGCCTGCCATGTCTGACCTTTCTGTTTTCCTCAGGGTTGGGAAAGAAGCCAGTGTGGGATAGTGGAGTGCTGTGAGTGCTCTGGTGCTGTCAGAGAGCCTTTCCAGTTGAGGGGTAACAGTACGTTCCCGGGGTGCCCAGGCAGCAGAGGCTGTCCCCTGCTCACGTGGCAGCAGTGGGAGGGTGCATCTGCCTGCGCTCAGGGCACAGGTGGGCAGTGCCATCCTGGTGCTGCACAGCAAGGCTGCTCTGGGGTCAGGGTGTGTCCTTTGTGACAGGTGAGGGGATGGTTTTACTATTTTGGCTTAAAGAAGAACGACACTGAAACAATCCTGGCGCGTGACAGCTGTTAGATTTGTGTTTGTCTGAGAGCACATGCAGGCATGGTGTTCCCCTTTCACACGAAGTGCAGTGAAATCTCAAGGACTCTTAGATTCAGCTGTCCTCAGGGCCGGAGGCCTCTGACCGACGGACCCTTGTGATGTCTGCAACCTGTGGAGGTGCCTGATTTCTTTGATTCCTCATGGACACTATTTATGAGCAGCCTCACTGGCAATTGGCCTGAAACTTCCGCAGTAAAAGCCAGGGGCAAGACAGGCAATCCTCCAGAAATCTTACATTTGGATTGCGTCCTTAGTTCCCATCCATTTGTGCTGGCTGAGCTCTGAGCATCTCGCTGGTCCCTGGGAACGTGGGCTGGGCTGCATTTGCACGCACTTGTCTGGGATGGGAAGTGTCTGCATCAAAGGGCTGATTTCTCCTCAAATGGCGTGGATGGATGGGCTTTGGATACCCCCATTTACCCCTGCTCCCACTGCTTCCCTGGAAAGCAGCAGGAAGGCAATTTGGTTGCACAGAGAGCAGAAGTGAAGTTACCTCTGCAATCTCCAGGCAGTCCATGGATGTGCTGGAAGGGTACAGAGGAGACTGGGGTAAAACTTGGTGGTAGATGTCCATTTTTGCAGCCCTTTGCTTTTAAGAATATGATGTAAAGAAGCTGCCAAGAGCTATGGAATTGCCTCTTCTCATGAAAAAAGTGTTTCCTCACTTCAGGAGCACGTTTCCTTGACTTCAGTCCTAACATACAGAGATGAATGTTACAGGTTTTAGCAAATAAACAGTAAAAAACCCAACACAGTTCTGATCCATGTAATTGCCAGTCACTGGTTGGGATCACACACAGAGGGGCAAAATGGTAAGGGTTATTTACAGCCTGCTGGAATAAAGTATGCTACATGGAGTTCTCAGATGTGGACTCCAACCTCCCTCTGCCCACTCTCCAGGCACTTGTTTGTACATTTGGGGTGGAATAGTCAGGATTCAGCATTACTCGTGTCACTACCCCCAGAAACACTTGTGGAACTGGGCACTGAAGTGTGTCTGTTGTGAGCACAGATAGGGGAGAATGAGCTCAAGTCCAGGATCTGGCTTGCATTGTGAATGAAATCCCAGGATTCTCTGCATTCCTCAGCTCTTTCACTAACCTGCTCATGAGGATGTGGCATTAGTCAAGGATTAAAAAACTTCAACCCAAAAGAAACGAAAGGAAGAGGTTCACTAGATGTATGCTTTCCCCTCAGAGAAACACAAGTTTTAATTACTGATCTTCTTCTTTTACAGTGAAATAAATGCCCGGCTTGATGCTGTGTCTGAAATTCTGCTGTCGGAATCCAGCGTGCTTGGTCAGATCCAAAATCTTCTTTGTAAGCTGCCAGATTTAGAGAGAGGCCTCTGCAGTGTCTTCCACAGGAAGGTATACCCGTCCTTACACTAACTCATTGTTTTCTGAACAGCATCATTCTGTCTTAGTGCACTTCCTTTGGTTTTGCATGTTTGTTTAAAAATGTTTTCTTCTTAGCCAGACTGAGGCTCAGATGTTGAAGGGATGTGAGTTTATAGAAATCAGATGTGGTATAATCTTATTTTGTGATCGGCGATATGCTGATAGAAGGAATGTCAAGGTAGGGCTCTGAAGCACGTGCCTTGGATTGCTAATGACAACAGGAAAGCATCTGTGGTACTGATGGTTTAGTGGCTGGGCTCAGCGAGGTGGGATGGTGCAGTGGGCCCTTTTGCCATGAGCTGTTATTTGCCTGCAAGCTCTGTGTTCCCGGTGCTTATCTGCAACCACATGTGCACGTGGAACCACTTGGCTGTAGTTTGCTGTTTTCAAATGAATTGTTGTTTTGTTTATAAATTCTCTAGTTTGAGACCTCATGTCCACATTTTAATAACAATCACTTGTAGTGAGACACTGACAGTTCTTGGTTGGAGCACATTAATGTGCCACCAGCACCTGTGGAGTACTCAATGTTCTTTTGTTTCACTGCTCTATGTAGAGGTTTTGACAGTTTGTTTTAGACAAAGGAATAGAATGAGAGCAAAGTTGCAATTTTTTGGATGGTACAGCATAAAGTTTTCCTGTCTGAAGATCTGAAATCCAGTTATTGTGCAATTTTTAAAGCACTGAAGTGCAGCAGCGTTTGGCTCCTGGAAAGGCTTGCATATTTCAGTGAATGGATGCAGAGGTCTAGCCAAAAGGAAGGTTGTGGAAAGAGGGAGGGTGCACCAATTTGCGCATCCTCTGAAGTGTACCATAATCACATAATACAATTGTTGGGTTTCTTTGTCCAAACAACTGCCCAAGAGTTTGGTAATTCACTTTCTAATGGTTTAACTCCTTTCAGGTTTCATACGTAGCACTGCTTCTAGGAATACATCTGTATTTCACAACATCCTGGCACTGCTCTGCTGCTGCCATGTGGGTTTTTTTTGGTTTGGTTCGTTTTGTTTGGTTTTGTTTTATTTTCTGTATGTACTTATTTCTTCAGATGTCCCTCCTTGCTGTACAGCTGCTTGCCTTTCTCAGCTATAAGCTCACTTTTAGGTGGAGCCATGCAGAGACCTAGATTTTCATGTGGTTTTTGAAATGAGGTGACAATGCAGTTTGTCTGAACAACAGCCGCTGTAGCATGAAGGTATGTGTTTAGTGAGTCAGATGTTGGAAAGGAGCTGCAGGAGCGGAGAAATGCTCCAGCAGAATCCCTAAAAAGGGTAAATGAGGGGGGAAAGCTCTATGCACACACTTTCCATTTGAGGAGTTTGCTTCCCTTGGTAAAATCCTGGGTTATGCAGAGCACTGTGGAGAGGACCTGAAGCACTGAGGACCTGAAGCACTGAGTAATTCCTGCAGGCCTTTAGGACTTCAAGGAGATGGCAGTGTCCCTGAGAGACAGAGTCTGTTTTCAATAAAGAATCAAAAGGAAACTCTGGGAAACTGATTCTGAAGCATAGATGGTGAATATGGAGCCTGAAGAAGGGTCCCAGCGAAGCAGATACGTGTTCAAGAGCATGGAGTAACTGAGTTTCATGGATGTTTTTGTGGGCTTCTTCCCCCCCAGGGAATGCTGCCATTGCAGTTCCCACTACAGAACCCTTTCCAGGTCTGTTAATTGCAGATGTCCATCTCCCACACGCTCAAAGTGAGATTCAGTGCCGTTTCGTTCCCATTAAGGGATCCAAGATCCTCAGTGGAACACACTGGTGGCTTCACTGAAGGAATGTGCTTGTTAGTACAGTGTCAGCTGCAGGAAAAATAGGTGAATGTGACAAGCATTTCATCCTCCAGGCCCTTTATATTTCAGTGAAGTTATTATTACTTGAGGACGTGTGTTGTACAAGGAGACTCTGAGGTGTACAGAGATGGCTGGGGTGTCTCAGTCATTCCAAACATTCCTTGGAATGTTTTTCACATTCAGGTCAGCCACTCCAGAAATTTTATTGTGCAAAGCCCTGTGCACCAGTAACCTCTAGAGAGGACAGAAAATAATGAAGGCAAAGCAATGGTCTGTAAGGCAAAGCACCCTGATGGCAACTCTTGTGGTACAGGACATCACTGTCTGTTTTCCTGGACTGACTTACACTGGTTTCTTTTTGAAAGCCTGCTAATAAGTTGTATCTGGTAGCATAATTCAAGGTGGCAATTGTTAACCTGGCCCTTCACAAGCTCCCATTGCCTCAGACCACCAAGACCTGTTTCTGATTTACCCCAGGTGTAACCAGTCTTGAACTGGAACAGTATTTTTGCAGTGGGACTTAGGTATTACCTTGGTGGTCGCAGTTCAGCTGCAGTTTTGCCCCAGATGGAAAAAGGACTGTGGGAGTGGTTAAGGAGACAAGAGCAATACTGCAGTTGCCATGGAGAGAGGAATTCTTTCAGAGGGACTGGTTGCTGTTCTCAGTTTGTGCAAGTCCAGCACTTGACACCATGCCAGGCAGAAATGCTCTCCACTGCAGAGGGGCCTCACTCCTCTCTGTGGGAAAAGAAGGGTGACTGGAGGTGAAATGTTTGAAGACTTCTGGGTAGCACTGAGAAGTTGACTGCAAGAGGAATCTGAGAGACAGGGAATTGTAAAGAGCTTTGTCTCAGCAGTCCTGGAACTGATGCAGACTCAGGCCTTGGTGGCAGAGGTGGTGCTCGGAGTTTTCCGGCACCAGGTCTGCCCCTGGAGCCGGAGCAGGATCACCAGATCACCCAGCACCATCTGCACCACACACATTTCCTTCTGGCATCAGTGGGAAATATGAATGACAGGACCGTACTCTTTTTTGCCTCAGTCAAAGTGGAGACCGTTCAGCCTTGCCTTGGAGTGTGACAAAAGAGGGTCAGTGACCGATGTTTGAACAGGTTTCAAAACTAGTGCAGAGTAAACATGCCATTAGAACTTTTAGAAATGTGTCCTGCAGAGCCAACCTGATGTTTCTTGCTGTTTTCATGCCTGGTTTTCCAGTGTGTTTCAGAAGATAAATATTTGTACAGGCTCAACCCATAAATGTTTATCTTGTTTGTACCCTTTGGTCAATAAACATTATTTTTTGACTAAAGCACAGTCACCAAAGGATTCATCATAACAATTGGCCATTAAATGTACAAAACAGATGAAAGTGGAGCTGTTTACCTAAGGGGGGAGAGCAATAATCAAACTGTACCACTGCATGTAGTAAAACATCATTTCAGTTTGTTCTGCCTCTGACTTCAACCTCAGGCTCTCTCTCATTCCCAGTTCCTCACAAGCTGCTGCAGTTGGGAAAACCTGTTCAGCTCCGAATCAGGCTGTAGAGGTTTCCTGCCCACGTGCCAGGCTGCTCACCTGAGCAGGATGGAGCAGGCAGGTGCTGCACGGGGGTATTTGCTGCCACAGCATCCCAGAGGGATTTGCCTTCCCATTTTTCAGTGAATATTTCACTGTTTCCCAGACACAGTCAGACTCCTCAGAGGACAAGGGTGCAGCTCAGCTGGGTGCCAAGTGTTAAAATCGTTCAGTGGTGCTAAAAATGTGCCCTTGCCTGGAAGGTGCATTTGATATTTCATTGAAGAGGGTGTGATTTTCAGAAGATTCAGAGGAAAATGTTAAGGTTTTGGTTTCTGGTTGTTTTTTCTTGTGTGAAATGACTACCTGTTATATATGCCCAAGAAATTAGTTACTATTTGTATAGAATGTTTTGAATACATTTTCCCCATAGGATAATCCTTTGACTTCAGCTAACATATACATTGTGTTTTTTACTGTTTTTTCTACCATGATAATAGCGTGCACATCTTGCTTTCTAATTTTTTTGAAGGATCTGCATCACAGATATTTTTAGGTTTGCAATGCTAAATGCTGATTTGACCAAACTGTTCCCTATAAAGCTGATTAATATAAAGTCATAACAAGGGGACTTAGTAATCTTAAAATTAAATGCCTCATTTTTCCCAAACCAAAGTCTGCTCTCTATGCTAAAGAGATAAAGGTGGGTATTACAATTTAAAAGGAGTGATAAATGTATCCTGCATTTAGATGCCTGTATTTTTTTTTATTTGAAATGCTTTTAACTTGGAGTGAGTGATCAGCAGCTGTCAGCCGTGGGTCTCTGTTGGAAACAATTCCAGTAATGCAAATAGGGCTGAATTGCTGTCAGTGTTGCTGGGAGGATGTTGGTTAGATCTCTGTTAGAGCACTGGCAGCCACCCCATTTCATGATAAACTGCTGGATGAAACTATTGTTTGGCGTCACTGTCAACTCTGAGGTTATTTCTCCAGTGCCAGAGAAGTTATGGCTGTCATTGGTGTCATCTCAGAACTAGACTTCAAAAGTAGCATTGGACAAGCTTGTGAGAATCTTCTGTCAATGCAAGGCTGTTAATCCTGATTTATGTAAACAGTTTTTACTGTATTTTAAAAGCTTCTAATTCGTAACACAGGTATGTATCTTTTGTAAGGTTACTTAGGATTTGAGTGGAATCAGTCCCACTGTAATGGAATGGAGCCCAGCTCCTCAGAGTTATTTGAATGTATCTGTTCCAAGTGATCTGTTTGCTTAGTAAATTATTTTTGCAGTGGAGACATTGAATTTTAGATGCAAAGTCCTGCAGTGTTACTAAAATGGAGCCAGGGGAAACAGGAATGCACTGAATAAGCACAAAAGGGGTATGGTCATCCCCATTCTTGGGGATGCTGTTTAATAAGTGTTAATAAGGTTGTTTGCTGTAAAACACGGTGAATTTCCCTTTCTCCAAAGGTCTGTGGTCACAGAATCAAACAGGTTTTAACTCATTAGGTGACTCCTACAGTTTCCTGTAGGCCATCAGAGTTGCTATGAGGAACTTAAACACGTTTATTAACCATCTTCTGACAAATGTCGTAACTTCACCAGTTGTTTTAGGTGACACTGCCTTGAAATCCAGCTTTCTTCTCTCAGTGAAGCCTCAGCTTTGCCATCCTCCCTGCCCTGACTGGCAAACACCTCAGCCAGGTGTTCTCAGATACACCCACAAGCATTTCGCCTGCCCACGTTCCTGCAGATTGTGTACTGATCAAGGCCCTGTTTGCTTCCTTTTTAAAAAAAGACCAGTTAACCCCCCCAACCCAATGAACTCCACCTGTGGAACTGATGTGTTTCTTAGTGTCCTGAGCTGGGCACTGCTCCCCTGTGAATCACTCCGCTGCCTCCAGGGACCTCCTGGGCACACTCTGGAGTCCAGGGAAGTCTGGCAGGATTTTATCCCTCATCTGCATGGATGGTGATGATGATGATGATGATGATACAATCAGTCAGAAAGTGTTTTGTTTGACTTTGAGTCCACGCCTGGATTTATCATTTGTTTGTAGTTTCAGGGCTTTCCTCTGTGCTTTTGACATATTTACTCCTTTATTATTTTGTTTTACTTTGTTGTCAGAACTTTTGCAAGATAGAAGCAGTAAGTCCCAGATTATCAGAAACATGATGATAAATTGCAGCAGCTTTTTGGCAGAGGAAACCCAAAGTTTTCATGAGGCCTAATACTGGATTGTTTATGAAGCAACACTGAAAGACCATTTTTTTTTTGTTAAATTGATGATTAAAGGAGAACAGAAGGCTTAGAGGTATTTGAAGGGTGTTAACAGCAAAGAAACAGTTCAGTTAGTGTAATACAAAAGAGTAAAACTAGAGATATTTGGATTCTTGTAATGGAAAGGAAATTGGTGCTGTCTGATAACACTTTTACATGATGATAGTTGATGCGTTATGGATTAGTGGTAAGTGCACAGTATCTTGGAATATACAGGAAAGCTAACCCAGGAAAATTGGAGCATTTGCAGGGAAACCTCCTCATGGGTCTCCTCTGTCCCTAACTCTGTGGTTCTGTAAAACAGATCAGCGTAGGTTTTCCAGGAACGTTTGGAGTGCAGTGTCTGTGGCCTTCCTGAATTCCTAACCATGGTTAAATTGCATTTGGGCTAATACGTGATTCTGTGTTTGGGTTCAGACATTCCTTGGGAATAACTGCAGTGGAATAGGTGAGAGAATTGCCTTGGTTCTTGCATTTGAGTGTGGGAAGGAAGAGAAAGACAAATTTGCTTTTGGGGAGAAATTGGAAGACAAAGGATGACAAAAAAAAAGTGTAGATGTGTTCCACGAAATAGCGATTCACTGTAGCCTACCTCTTCTGTGAGCACTTTTGTACTGATCACCACACAGTCCTGTCCAGAAGTTAAATTCTAGATTGCTGTGGTAGAGAAACAAATGTAGGAACAGGAGGATGTGGCAGACAAAAAACATTATATATCCTACTGCCTTCCTTGTATCCTCAGGTGAGGAAAATAAACTGTTTTTCTTTCAGCATTGTCAGTTGGCTGATAGGAGAGTTTTGGAAGACTAAAGGAGGAATGTTTCCACAGATCAGTACAATATGAAAAAATAGCAGTGTAATTATTTATGGACAACTTTTCTCAAACTTTCTGAGATTGGGATGTCCTGGGAATGCAGCTGAATTCAGTGGGGTTTGAGAGCACCGAGGGTCCCGTGGGAGCAGGTGTCCCTTTGCTGTGCGGATGTGGTGCAGCCCCTACACAAACCCAGGGCTGTGCAGAGCATTGCAGAGCCAGCATCACCTCCTGTGAGGGTGGGCATGGCCCCTCAGGCAGCTGGGGGACTGGGAGTCTGCAGGAGGGAGTTGTTTCAGGAGGGGTGGTCACTGCTTGAGCAGCCCTTCCTGAACACAAGCTCAGAGTCACAAACCGTGCTGACACTGGGGAGTGCCCAGAACCTGACAGCAGAATGCTGGAACCACATCACAGGGAACATCAGTGGTTCAAAAAGGGAGAGGAGGTGCTCTCTTAGAGCTGGTGCTGTTGGTGAAGGCTGCTTTAAGGGAACCAGTGTGCTCCTGCTCTGTGAATGTCGTGGGTGAGGCTCTGGCAGTGCTGTGTGTGCCAGCCCCAGTTTGGGATGTTCCCTTTCAGAGAACAGAGAGACAGAGAATACCCTGGGTAGGGGCCTGAACGGGGTAGGAGAGTCTTCCACTGCGGTGAGGAGAGGCTGAAGGGTGCAGAGTGGGCTGGTGTGTTCTCCTCTGCCCCTCCTCACGCAGGCCTGGGAGCAGCCACACAGAGCCCAACTTCAAACAGGGCCTGCTGGCTTTCCCTCTCTCTGCGTTTTGTCTTCCCCTTCCTGTGTTCCTGTTCCCAGTCCCTCCCGGTCTGTGCCCGACCTTGCCTTCCAAGCCCTGTCCTGCCAGGGCAGCAGCCTGGGGCTGCAGGGCAGCACTGGGGTGCACAGGGCCACATGGACAAGGTGTGGTGCTCCTGAAATTACCCAGCCTGCTTGTTTTGCTCTTTTGCCCCATTTTCTGCTTCTGTGTGCACATCTGCCCCCAGCAACAGGAACACTGGAGATCAGCTCTTCACAAACTCCTAAGGACAGTGGTTGAGACAATTGGTGTGATTAATGAACCCCCTGAAAGGGGCAAGATGGTGCAGCTCTGTCACTGTCCCTACATTTCATTCGCATTCTGTCACATTTTAAGGAAGAACAGAACCTGTAGGTTTTCTGTTAGTGGAAATGTAATGCACTGTAATGATTCAGACATTGCTTCCCTTCTCAGTGCTCTACCCAGGAGTTCTTCTTGATAGTCAGCACCCTGTCTCGTCTGGACTTGGAAATCCAAGCTTTTGTCCCAGTCATACATTCCCATGTGAGATCTCCTCTATTAAAAAATGCACTGCTGGAAATCCCAGACCTTCTGTCCCCAGTAAAACAGTATTTAAAGATCCTTAATGAAGAAGCAGCCAAGTAAGTAGAGGAAATATACGATTTTTCTGTGCCTCATAGGCTTTCTGAGTAAATGTGTTCAGTTATGCAAATTATGCATCTTGGTTTAATACACCTTTGGTTTTTTTAATAATTTTTATTTTATATTTGTGTATGTACAGTTCCTTTTAGTTAAAGCAGAGGTTGTTGTTGTGGCTTCCATTCTGTTTTTAAAGTTAAACTAGGTGAGGGAGTATTTTGTCTAGTGGGTGTCTGCCTCAGGCTGAATGGTTTTTTGAAAGTTTCTCACCTGTTTTGGGTGATGAATTTGCAGGAAAATATGTTTTGCATTATGTTAATTTGTTTAACAGCTTTTTAATTAAATTTTTTTTTAGAGAAGCTACTTCTTTTGAAGACAGACTTGACCTTCAGCAGAGTGGCAGCTCTGCTGTCAGGATATGCCTTTCACTATTTTTGTGAGAATTCATCAAAGAGTCTGCCCTTTTTTGCCTTAATTATGTCCATTGTTGGTCCAAGAAAAAAAAAGACAGAGGAAGAAGATGCTAAATCGGAATCAATATGCATTACATTGGACAATATCTTTAAATAATTTGCTGTGTACTGTTAGTTCTGAAGAACTGCTGCCTCCACTGTTACCCCTGGATTCTTTGCTGAGGTTGTGGCAAAAAGTTCAGTGTGTTGTTCTACAGCATAGGGGCAGCATAGTCTTAACTTTTACATTCAAAACAGAGTAAAATTAAGCACCCACTGTATTTGTGAAACATGTTTTATCTTTTCCAAACCGAGATTTAAAAATAAATCTAAGATTTGAAGCCTAGAACCTAATTTTATTTGCTTCTGATTTAGAGGTGGATCCAAGGTGTATAAATTTAGAAGTTGAGGAGGGCAGAAGGATTTCCTCTGCCCATTCGAAAAGTGGGATTATGAGATTTCTGCTGATGCCTGGTGCCCAATTGTAGTTGTGACAGTTTATTCCGAAGCAGACTGTATCTAAATTATACCAGATTTACTGTAGGTAGGTTCAAAACATGGGGTGTCTTCTTCTGTCGCTGTGCTAATGATGGCTAGAATAGTATACAAGATATAATTGATCTACAGAATGGGTATACTGTATTTACAGACTGATTAACCAGATTTACTTTTTGGCCTTCATATATCTCAAATGTATGTGGCAGTTTTGCTTTTACTCAAGAGAAAACATTTCTTTCATCAAAATCATGGCTTCTACTCACATCCATCCGTGCACACACACACTTGTGCACATACTGCATCACGTTAACTTTGTTATGAGGTGTGGATAAAATCCCGTGATTGTTCTCAAAAGTATCCCTTTGCTCCAGGGTCTTTTCTTTACAGGGAGTTTGAGATTTTGGGATTTGTGTTTTTGAAACTGTCAGCGTTAAAATTTTTTGTAGGCATCGTGTAGCAGTGACAGTCTTCACAATCAGCTGCTGGCTACTAGTGGTCTTTTTTTTTTCCCTTGCATTCCCATGGAAACTAGTCTAATTACCACAAAATCGTTTCTAAAAATTAGTATTGTACTTTAAAATGGCATCTTTGCTGTCTCTTATGTAATGCCAGCAACGGTGGAGGGCAGAGGCAAAGCACAGCTCTGTTACCTGCCCTGTCTCTGGCTCCAGCTGTGGTTCCATTTGCAGGCCAAGGGGTAGTGGAGTAAGTAGAATATTAGATTTTTTTATTACTTCCATGTTATGGTACTTTCACTTCGCTAATTACTTGCTCTCCACATATTAGTTTTCAAGGTAATTATATAATTAACTTGCAGAGTTCTGTATTTGCTCTAAAATGCGAAGTTATATTGCAATTAACTTAGGGCTGAGCACACTGCTTTTTATGGTTTGCCTGGTACTTACTGGGGTAAGGTAAATTTTTGTTGTTTCTGTTGACGGCCACATTTTTAATTGCCAGTTCAGCTTCCCAGTTTTAACCATGTGAATGGCATTGCTTGTTTCAGGTTTCAATCCTGAGCCAAGCTAATGCTGCTGAAACAGTCTGAAACTAGAAAAGGGCTTTGTTTGCATGTACCTAAAAGTACTCTGGTTAATCTTTTCTGGACAAAAGAAGGAAGCTGCTCTTGGAAAGTACTGATGGCATTCTGCTTTGATGAGGACCTTGAGGGGGGGGATTTTTCCATGCAATCCTTACAAAAATGTGGCCAAATTCTAAATGTGTCAAAAATCAGTGTTCATGTTACGCAGAAAATAGCTAAAGTTTCACATTTAACTGCAGTAAAGGTGTTGCCAGCAGTTGGCGTGCTCTGTGTACAAAGCGCCTTTCTGTTTTTATGTCACGAGAACAGCAGCTTTCAGTACATGGACTGTACTATGACCAAGCACCTGACAATCTGTGTTTTGACAGGAATTAAGCTAATATTAAACCAAATGAAAATAACAAATTAAAATAAGGGTGCAGCTGGTAGAACTGGGGAATCTCTCTCTCTTTTTACCATTATTTTATCTTGCATTTCTTATGGATAGGACTGGAGATAAAACACAGTTGTTCAAGGACCTCACAGACTTCCCCGTCATCCGAAGGAAAAAGGAAGAGATCCAGGATGTGCTGTCTAAAATCCAATTGCATCTGCCGGACATTCGTAAACAGATTAAGAACCCTTGTGCAGAGTATGTTACAGTTTCGGGTCAAGAGGTACTGTGGGGTTTATTATGTATGACTGTACCCATCCTTGCCTAGAAAATAGCCTAAAAGCGGGACCTAGCTGGAACTCTGTTCACTGAGTGTGGTGCTTCATGAGGGCATTTGACTATAATCTTCTGTACAACTTTGAAGAACAGCTTTCTTACCCGTGTGGCTCCTTTATTTGTTAAGTCAATCGCTTTAGTGACTTAAATAATAGAAACACATTAGTGCACTTGAATTTGGTTCAGCAATGCTTTGCTTTTCTGTCTGCGTAAAAACACTCACATACTTGCAAGGTTAATTGTATGGCTGTTAAGTGCTGGAATACTCTCAGAGAACCAGGAAGCACGGCATTTGGTTAATTTGAAGAACGGTGAAAGGATTTCAAAGTACTGAGTCAGACTGTAATTTGAAAGATGGGAGAGAAGAGGGAACAGTATTAAAGAATGATAAGTGTTGCTTTACTTCCAATTCTCGGAAATGGTGTTCTGGACTGGGAACTTTTGTTGGTGGATGCTGTACAAGCGTGGGCAGGATGTGATCCAGAGAGCTGAGAGGTTCAGTGGTAAAAAACAGAGACAACAGACCCTGCCACGTTTGTGGGGGAACTGAAGGGAGCAGTGAGGTAGCACTGCTCAGCGTTCTCTTCTGGAACTGAGAGTAGGAAGCTGGGAAACACTCTGCAGAAAACTGGGGAAAGAGGAGTTGGGGAACAGAATGAGAGGTGCGAGTAGAAGAGAGGAGTGGGTGAGGACAGGGAGGGAAGGGGCTGGAATCGGCCTGTGGGGCACTTGGGAAGCCGAAAAAGATCCAAGAGACGCAGGAGGGAGCAAATAGGCGCTGCTGAAAATGAGGGAAGGGATGAATTAGAGACAGCAGCCTTTGAAAAAGACCTGAAGTGGATGTTCCTCTTGAGGGTGAAGCTGAGAACAGGAAACATGCAGCCCAAGAGTTGGGTGGGCTGTCAGCACAGAAGCTGAAATCCAAGGGAAAAGTGAAAAGTGTGTTTGAGTGTTGTCTGAGGCAGGGAAGAGCAGGATTTGAAAGGTTTCTCTCAGGGAAGCTGGGTTAATAGCTGCCATCTGTGTGAAGTAAAGGAAAAGAGAGGAACTGATCAAAGGGAGGAGAGCATCCGAGGAAGGAGTGAAAAGTGGTTTCAGAGCCAGCAGTCACTGCACACATTTCAGAGAGGAGGCCTTTGAGGCAGGGCATGGCTCAGAAGCCTTTGCAGACAGAGATGTGTCTGGTGCCTTGATGAAAGGATCTGCAGAGGTTGAGGATAGCTCTTATTTCACTACATGTGGTGGGGGTTTCATAGACACCAGAAGAGAGGGGTCAGAGAAGATGGTCAGCGAGGAAAAGAAAGATGCCAGAGGAATGGAAGTAATGGAAACTTAATTGTATGGGAGGAGTAAACACAGGACTAGAACAGGCATTTATTTGATTTGAGCTCTTTCTCCCTTAGATCTGTATGGTATGTTCTCCTTATGTTCCTGTAGCACCCTGATAAATGTAAAATTCAGATGCTCCTTCACAACATAGAAATACCTTGGAAGTGTTTTGGGTTATTTAAGAGTCAGAGCACTCTGTCCTTGCTGTATTTGTGTGTTAGGACTGTTACCCTTGTTTGTTCTTGGGGGTGATTGCTGGCTCCTCTGGAAGTTTCTATCTAAATCTTATTAACTGCAATGGAAAAGTTTTGTCAGACACGGGTCTTGTGGCTTTCCGTAAATGTGGTCAGGTTCTGTGTTAACCTGATCTCTGCAGGAAATTCATTTTCCAGCTGAATTCTGTGACGTGAGAATGCCTCAACTCTCTGACATCCAGCACCTCAGGCTGTTGTTACAGAGATAACTGACATGAATCATATAAAACACCGCAATAAACACGTCACGTAAATTTCCCTGCACTGAGCATCCTGACACGACGGCTGCTTTTCCCTGTGCCTCCTTCTCTGACCCCGAGTTCGCTCCAACCTGAAGTGAAGTTCTGTAGGTGCAGAAGGGTTGTGTATGTCGTAACCCCAGCTTTTTTTGGGGAGAAAAGAACATTCCCTTCTGGTCTGTCTGCTCATTCTCTTCAGGCTCAATATGGTTTTCCTCTGATGCTTGCAGTTTGATAAATGGTAATTCTGATTCTCTAGTCTTCCTGACTTCCCATGATATGTAACATTACATTTCTCTTATTTTAGTTTTTGATAGAAGTCAAGAATCTTCATAAATCATCTGTGCCATCTGACTGGGTTATGGTTAGTAGGTATGTAAAATATCTTTCAAGTTTATTTTGTTTTAATATGAGGAAAAAACAAGACATATTTTGGTATCACATTTAATTACATTCTCAGTGTCCCACGTGTTTAGGTTTATTGGGGTTTTTTTTAGCTGAGAACCCAACCAAATTGTAAATTTATTGCTTAAAAGCAAAAATACCCAAACAAAACTGAGAAAAATTGATTTCTTACAACATTTGTTTTTACACAGTACATCCTCAGAGCACAGAATTACTCACCCACTCCTTCAAGGTGCATGTGCTGGTGTCAGAACTACAGCCTTGATTCAGTTGTGCCTGTAGATTGCACGTGCAGATCCTTCATACAGTTTTGATTGTTATTTTTTTTTCAGAAAGATTAAAGTAGCTGTGCTAACATTTGTTTATACATCTCAGTAAATGCAGTGCATTTAAAATATAATTTTGCTTACTCATACAGACAAGCCTTTCTTGCTTTGGGACTTGGTGTAATATAAGCCTGATTTTGGATAACTTTCCAGCAGGTGAAGCAGAGATGGACTGAATTATGTAGTTGGCTGTTTTTCTTTTCAGTGATTTGATTTATGGTTTGAATGGGTTGAATAGCTGAAAGTTACAATGTCCATGTAAATGCTGAATTCTCCACAAGCCCCAGTGTGTGATGTGTGAGCACACACATCTCTCACCAGGTTGAACTTTGAAGTGATGCTCTATTCACTTATATAAGAATTAACACTCAGTTCTCTTTTAATTAAACCTCTTTTAATACTGAAAAGTGCTCAGATCAGACAGAATGAACATGGTGAACAAATTACAGCTAATTTGGATTCTGTAAAAGAATGCCTGGATATGCCAAATGGAGTCCTTAATGAAAATACATAAACAAACAACAAGTGCATCAAGTGAAAACTAGCAAGACAATCTGTATTTACCATGTTTATTTCAGGCTTATCCTGAAGTTTTCCTCTTTAAAGTGAATCTGTTTTGGTCTAGTTCATTATATATCAACCAGTCACAGGAAAGTCATGCACTTGGGCAGTTATTGCCGAGCAGTTTTGTGCAATACGTAATCTTGGGTGATAATGCCACGCTGTGCACAGCATTTCAAAGCCTTCTGAGACCACTTTATTCACAGCAGAGGCCACTGGAATCAATAGGGTTTGCTGTCACAATGGAAGAGCTTTTTTTTTGAAGCATCCATTGTGGAGGCTCGCAGAGATTAAGAAAATGAATCCAATTTTGCATGTAGATGGTGTAGCTGATTGCCTGGTAACCTTGATTTCCAATCAGTCCTTTCTCCCCGTTGCAGCACGAAAGCTGTCAGCCGCTTCCACTCGCCTTTCATTATAGAAAATTACAGACTCCTGAGCCGGCTCCGGGAGCAGCTCGTCCTTGACTGCAGCGCCGAGTGGCTGCGCTTCTTGGAGTGAGTGCACCGAGCAGAGCCCGCCCTGCTCGGCTCCGACACAGCAGCACAGCAATGCTTGTCTGACAAACAAAACCCCTAACAATTGTTGTCCTCAGCAGCTTCACAAATAGTCAATTAAAAGGCTGCTCTTCATCGTAAAGCGTGTGAGGGCAAGGCCTTTGAGCCCGGGTCCTCAGACCAGCAGTGATGTCTCTGCATTTTAAAATCCCGATGAAAATAACACTGTGAAGTGTATAAGGTGTCTCCCAAAGTTTCAAAGTTTATTTTTCAAAGTTTGAAAAACAGTATCACAGCATTAAGAATCTGAAAGTACAGCTAACGCTGCGTGAAACTGAATCTAGTTGGTTTTATTGTTTTTATTACATCATTTATTAATGTTATGTAGTAGTTGCATTATTTTTTATATTTTGTATGCTGCCCTATGAGAGTTTGCTAGAAATTAGTGGTAGTTGTATTGTTCCTCCCGTCTGGCACGTGTGTTTGTCTGAGATCAGAGTTTCCAGTGGGGTTATTTGCCTATTTAGCCAAAGGATCTTTCAAATGGGACTTTAAAAATACTTCCTGAACTTCTGAGAATGTCTTTTATTTTTCAGGTGCCTGATTATCTGTCATTTTTTACTTCCATGAATTACAGAACCACTGAAATTGTTCCCCTTGTCGTGCAGTGATAATTTCCAAGAACTTAACAAGTCCCTGCTCAAGTTGTCTCACTGGATTTGCTTCTCACTAGGAGCCCAGAAATCCTGAAAATTGACTAGAAACTGGAGAAACATTCCCCTTCACACTTCTCTGGCTGTGTTTCCTTTGCAGTACTGAAACAGTGGCTCTCTCCACGTTCACTGGGCTGTTCTCAGTAGTGTTGTAGGAGAGCAGCAGACAAAAAGGAAAGACCTGTGTGTAGGAAAGTGCTCTTCTTTCCCACCCCTCTATTCACTTATCTCTTTGTTTATTAAATTTTGCTCCCCTGCTGGTTTTATATTCCATATTGTAGCTTTGAGACTAGGAGAGAGGAAAAGAGAAATTCCAGAGGGCTAAGAGAATGAACTCTGCTGAAAACTCTGTTCTCCTGGTAACGTCATTATTGCACTGGGGAAGCAGCACCATAAATTGAAAATGAATTCTTGAATTTTCTGCTGTAGATACTGCACTTGGCTGAAATTTTAGGCAACTCCTGTGCTCAGACACTCTTAGTTTGGTTCTTTTTTGATTCTAACTTATGGTTGAGGTTGAATCAACAGCTGGGATTCAGCTGCTGATATTCTGTATCAATTCTGATAAATTGTGGCGTTTTTGTACGCCTTGTTTAGGCAGCAGGAATCAGCTGCTGACCCTTTACAAGCTATCTAATGAATTTAATTTTTCCTGATTTTCTGTGCTGAAAAAATAATTCATTGTTGGAATGGTAGGTGAAGTCCACCTTGATTAAGGTCCTCATGTTGTAGCTCATACCCTGCTGGGAGATTTGGATTCAGGGTGATTTAAAGAGCACAGGAGCCCTGTGAAGGTCTTGCATGGGGTGCATTTGGACAATCCTTTCGTATCTGCACAGAATTATTTCTTTCCCTGTTTTTCTGTAACTTTTCCCTGTTTTGATGCAGCCATTTCAGTGAACATTATCACCCTGTGTCTAAAGCCATTTGTCACCTAGCAACTGTGGACTGCCTGTTCTCATTGGCCCAGGTGGCCAAACAAGGAGACTACTGCAGGTAATCAATTTTTAATTTTTATGTAGGATTTTATATGGGATTATAAGAGCGTATTTAAAATAAATTAGATTTTAATATGTGTACCACGATAAAAAGCACTGTTAAAATTGTTTACAGTAGTTTCAACCTAATCTGATTTTGCAGAGCAACGCTTCTGGACTTAATTGAAATCTGTAAACACTGCAGTTCAAATTTGACACCTTAATGTTTGGTGTTTGACCTGAGTCTAGTAGATGATATCTTACTTACACATAAATAAATGTTGGACTTAGCATGGGCTTTTTTTCTGTCTTTTTTTCAAAAATTACTATTTTTTATTCTCAGCAAGGTCTGAGCTTATGATATCTTTCTAATACCTAAGAGAGTGAGGTACCTGAGGTATGTTTCAAGGGTGTATCTGAGGTAATTTACAGGTAAATATTAGTTCCAGCGTGCAGAGCAGTGGTGATGCCTCACACCTGGGCTCACGTGTGAGAGCTGATGAGCTGAGCTGCTGCCTCTGCCCAAGACCCACACACAGACAGGGGGATGAAGAGAAATCCACTTGCAAATACCTCTCCTTTGATACATCATTAAAGATAATATCGATCACTTCTGGACTCTTGGGATCTTGTGTGCCTCTATCAAAATCTCTTTGAAAGTAATTGCTCACTTATTTCTGTATACTCAGATGAGAAAACAAACTGAAATCTGATTAATTCACTGTGCAGAATTTAAATAATTCACTGAATTTTAGAGTGGCTTAGAGCTTATAAACCAGCAGGAAGGAGACTTGTCAGTGAAACCTCAGCTGCAGGGAAGGTGTCAATAATTAATTTTGGAGGGCTGCTGAAGGGAAGAGTGGACTTTAATACTCAGTATTTTGCAGGAAAGTTTTTTTGGCTTGTGAGGATTGTTTTGCACGGCCCTGCCTGAGGCAGGTGAATGAGTCAGGGCAGGAGCAGAGGTGCTGGGGAGGGGTGAGCCCCTCCTGCAGTGTGCTGGGAGGCTCTTCCTTTGCACAGACAGTTCACAGCTTCAGGGCTCTCAGGCAGCAAAGTGGAGGTGTAAAGGTGATGGTGTGGGCAGCCCAGACATCACTACCTGATGTTTGAGTGTCCACTCTGCAGACTTTAGGTGAATTTAAGTTTAAGGAATGTAGTTGAAGGGGTGGTACAAGGCCTAAGACTGTCTGTGTATTGGTCTCATCTCAGCTATACAACTGTTGGCAATATCTTGGTGCTAAACCCCCCACCACAATCAGTTTGTCCCCTTTCTCCAGTGCTTTGTGTTTATAGGATGCCATTTATTGGATTTCCATTTGCCATTTAAATTGCATTATCATTCTTCAGCCTGAGAAAATCTCACTCCCCACATCTTCCCTTTAAAGTCCACCCAAAGTGTTAGTTAATTTCCACTCTTAAAATTTTGTGGCTTTATTCCAGAATTCTCTTTTTCTCAGTCTTTAGAAATACTTGATGGCAGTAATTAATGTTTATATTTTGTACTTTTTCCACGAAAACCTACGTCACAGGTGACCCTCCTGCAAGCTTCAGTCACCGTAGTTTTACACAATCAGTTACCAAGAGCCCTGAAATGAACACCTTTCCCTTTTTGCAGACCAACTGTGCAAGACAGTCGGCGTGAAATAATCATAACAAATGGGAGGCACCCTGTGATCGATGTTCTGCTGGGAGAACAGGATCAGTATGTTCCAAACACCACCAGCCTTTCAGTAAGTACCAAGAAACTGATTGAGCTTCAAACTCATTCAAGGCAAGGAGGCTGGGATGAGCCTCTTGGCCAGGAAGGTGCAATGGGTGATTTAATCCTACAGCTGCCTGCTGAGCTGCATTTCAGAGAGGTGTTGCTAGATGTCACCACATCTGTTCTGTCCCTTTGCTGGCACCTCGCAGCCACACGCTCTCTTCACAACCTTGTTCAGTCTTAAGGCAGAAAGGAAGGCAAGGTAGTTCTCAAAATGAGGAAAAGGTGTGTTTCAAATGGTTATTTTCAAAAACCAAATTAATAATTACAGGCTTTTTAACAGCGTCATCGTAGGGAGTCTGCATTTTGTCAAAACTCTGTCTCTAATTTTTGGAATTTTTAATATGCAAAATGCATGTTACAGGTTTGGTTTTTCAGATTAATTCTAAGATTGCTTGTTTTTTAATGTATTTCTCTACTATGCATTTTCCTTTCTTTCTGGAAATATTAGTGTCATACAGCTTTTTTTTCCTGATAAACTAAAATCTGTCTTTTAAATTACATCCCTGTTTGAAGATTTTAGTTAAATATTTATCTCTCCATGTATTTTTATAAATATTAAATATCTGTTCTTAATGAATATAAAAGATCTGCTCACAACTCTTCTCTGAGGTGTCTCTGCCTCTTTATACAATAAATATGGGGAAGGTATGAAACAGCTGCCAGACATTGCTGCAAAAACAGCATTCACATTTGTATGCATTTCTTGGGGAACGTTCTTAAGTGCTATTCTGTACTGAACAATGATACAGATATTTTGTAATACATCAGAGAATGTTTTCAAAATTATTTGTCAACTCCAAACAAGCGACAGATGGCACTTCCAAAAAAATTCAGCATTTCATTCAGGAGTCATCATGCACTTTTCCCTCCTTAGTGCCATTCTTATGCTGGCTTTCTAAATACTGAATATTACAAAACCAAGTGATCATGGCAGAATCACTTTTGCATCTACAGTAGTTTGAGTTCTCTCTTTCTTGAGAGAGGTGGGTGGTAACCAGTTTATTGAAGCGTCTCCAGTGTTCAGCTGATGCGTTTGGATCAGCAGGAGAATACATCTCCTGTCGTGTTCTCAGCTGAAATGTTGTCAAATATCTAACTTGAGGAAAGGCATTTCTTCAGTGCCCTGAAATCAACAGCTTGTTTCTCCATTCTCCTCTCCTCCCAAACATTTGTGGGTTGTTTTAGAACTTTTAACTTCAGCTGTGAGTTCCAGTACGATGTTGCCTTATGGCTGCATCAGCTGTAAGGACAGAGGAGTTCTCTGGTCTGATGTTACAGCAGGAGTTCTTTCTGAGAGCCAGAGCCCTGGCAGAGCAGCCCTCAGTCCCACAGCGTGGCTGGGGGGAGCCTGGACAGGCACCCAACCCTTGCCAAACATCCGTGGGTTCTAACAGATGAACTTGTGAACTCATTCTGGTTTTAAGCGTCTCTCAATTCTGTTGTGTTGAGCCCTGACAAAATTTCAGTAGCAGTACTGAACTACACTTTGGAGACTGGAATGCTGTGAATGTTGTTCTCATATAGTCATGTGCACTTTATTTCATCTGTCCTTTATTCCCAATAATGGCATTTTCTATATTTTTACTGTATTGTGACTTCTGTATGGATGAGGTTTTTTTGCAAAAGCTGATCAGCTTTTTACATGTAATAAATACTGGTGTCCTGTATCTTCTCTGTTACCTGAATTATAACATCAGTGACAGTCCTGGCTGCATTTGTGTGTGTCCCTATAAACAGAATAAAAGCCCAATCTGAAACCCAGATCTGTGAACATTTTGAGACTTGCTGCATGGAGATTTGCTGGCTGCTGTTCCCTCAGTGCCTGATCAGTGCCAGGCTCCCCAAGTAGTGTGACTGATGTCCCATTGTGCACAGCTTGTCCTGTCCCCCTTGCCCCTCCCGTGGGAGAGTGCTGGCTTCTGTTTAGATCATCATTGGTGCATTTCAGGAGATGCACCCCGTGCAAAAGTCTAGCTGTGTGATGTCCTTGCATAACTTAAGCTCTGAGTCTCGATTCAGGCTGTGAGGAAGCTTTATAGGTTCACTGACAAGTTTTAATTGTGTATCAGCAATTGTCCTGCACTAGAAGACAATTTTGTTCTGGAGCTGTAGACACACAGCAGTACCATGGGGAGTCTTACAGCTGAGATGAGTTCTTGCATCTGGTTTTAATGATGAGAGGCAGTGATGGAGATTGGGTATGGTCTGCTCACAGTAGCTGTGCTGCAGTCAGGTGCTGCCAGACTCAGGAATGCCTGGATGCCACGTTGCAGCCACTCTGAATGTCCTTGTGTCGTACCAAGCCAGCCAGTTATCAATGGGAAATCTAGGTCAGGTCTTTGCCTGTCAGAACTTCCCATTTAACAGTGAGAACTCAAACTGGAGAGGAATCCAGATCACAGCTAAATTGGGGCAGTGCTGGCTGTGCTGGAAGCTCACGACTTTCTCCCTTTCTCCAGAGAAATTGCACAGAGTACCAGAATGGTTTGGGTAGGAAGGGGCCTTCAAGGCCATCCAGTGCCACC